>JAHKKF010512728.1:15815-29031 GCA_019740295.1 Labeo calbasu | reverse complement strand
TTGCCAGTGATCGCCACTGTTATGACTAGCTAACGTCATTGCATAGGAAACAGTATCAACGCCCCCTCGCTATTGCATGTGTTTTGACAACGTGATCAAAATAAAACAGAGATTTCCAAAGCATTATAAAATCATTTACTTACAGTTTGTAATGCAGCTGCAGTCAGATCTAGTACCGCTTCATCTTTCAACAAATCTTTGTGAACTCTCATTGTCAATGTGCCTCATTTACAAAACAGAATACTCTGAACACGACCCGGGATGCCATTAAAAATAATCTATCCACTTATTCCTTACGCTGCGATTCTGACAAAGACTCAAACATGCTGTTTAAACCAAACGCGTCAAAGCGAATGTTATTTCACTTTATTTGTCTTATTGATGACAGACTCAAGCGCATGGACTGTGTCAGAAAGCAAACGTGCATCTGTATACTGTATCCAGTGTAGATAAGATAGCGGCAGTGGTTGTAATTTCTGTTTGCTTTTGACATGCCACATTCAATGTAATCAAGTGTCAGCTGTTAAGCAACTGAACGGCAGTGGGCGGTACCTATGATGAGAAGTTGACTATTCGTCGAAGCAGTGTTTATGCAAACGAGTGCGAAAATGCAGTAAACAGAGCAAAACAAAACACAGGTCTCGAATTACAAATACAAAACAAGGATTTAGGCCAAATTGGACTGGTTTTCCGTTGCTGTAAACAAAACTTGGTTCTCGCAAGACTAGCATATTCACACTGGAGCTTACACTACACCTACAATCTGCGTCATCCACTGGAACGCCTTTATTAACCCCCTGGAGCACTGTGGAGCACTTTTTATGAGAGATTTATGCATCTTTTTGGCCTTCAAAATTTCAACCACCATTCACTGCCATTATAAAGCTTGGAAGAGCCAGGACTGTTTTTAATATAACTCCGATTGTACTCTGAAATAAGAAAGTCAAATACCTCTAAGATGGCCTGAGCATGAGTAAATCATGGGGTAATTTTCATTTTTGTTTGAACTATCACTTCAAAGGATGGATAAAACGTATTTTGAGACTATTCTGGTAACTATAACACATAAGCAGATGCACTTGAACGTTAGGTTTAAATCAGGTCCTAAACTTTTAATATAATGAGCATTTATCATGTAGCTTGTAATGTAGTTACTTACATGTAGGATAACTTTAATTACTTTATTTTGATATATTTCTGATAACAATAAACAGATGGATTGTCTATGCAAGCGGATGCACCTGAACATTAAGTTAAATCAGCCGTGGTTTATTGAAATCAAGTAAATATATATATTATGTTAAGACCCTACAGAGCTTCTGATCTGTTCCTGTGTTTGGGCAGCTGAGAGTTTCAAGCAGATGACAGACTGGAGTCTCTGTAAGTGCATGATTGCTTCGTCCTTGAACCCTGCAGTTGCATGATACATCCCAGAAGCTGTGAGATCTCAGTGTAATCTTCTCTATAGGCACACATCCTTGTGGAGTTTGGCCCAGCAGGCTGGGCATTTTATTGTTTTTGTAGTGCACATCACTTGTCTCATTGACATGCCTCCATGGTCAAAGAGCAATTACGTGATAGCCCTTCAATCGTTCCTCTTGAATACTTCACTGTTTCATAGAGTGCATTAATGCAGCTCTTGTCAAGCACGATCTGTTTATAGACATTAACTCTTTGATATAATAGATTTACTTGAATGAAAACGGTTTGTTTTGATAATGCGTCATTTTTATGCCGTGTCATGTTTGCAGATTTTCCAGGATAAATGGGATGCTGGTTTCATGTATGTGCATCACATACAGTCTGAACGTTGCATGCTGCTGTATGTCACCATGGAAACATCTCATGCTGTGATTTTTCTTTTGTATGAGGGCGTTTGTGAGGAATGTAAAATCAGATGAGTTTCTGTGTGATTATCATCAAGCCACACATACAGCAGCAACAAAATCCATATTTCAGCAGAATAATAATTTGCAGAAAATGCCTCGAAGCAAAGAAATAAACAACTTCATCAAAATCATCCACATTCCCTACACACTCGACCGTACCAAGAGATCTTTCATCTTTTCTTTGCCTCAAAATCTCCAAGATCAAACCCTCATCAAAATAAAGCTTTCTTTTGATAGCTATTGTGATTGTATTTGCATTGTTCTTGTTTGTCAATATTGATTGATAAGTTTGATGACCTGACAGTTAAGTTTAATGTAAAGTTTTGGTCAGTTTGCTGTGTGTTTTAATAGTTTTTGGTTTTATGTCTATATAATCAGAGGTATTTTTAATTCAGTACTAGTTATTCTAGTACAAGTTAAACTAAAATTAGAAATGTTGCCTGTCAACTAGCTGAAATAAAAAACTTTTTATATTTTCTTTTCAGTTAATGTTTATTTTATAATGAAACTGTTTTGTTGTTGTTTTCGTTTTACTTCTAGTTTTAGTTAATTATAACCACGCTTACTACCAGTGCAGATTTTGTAGTCAGCTCCAGCTGAAGTTTACTTAAAGGGATAGTTCACCAAAAAATAAAAATTCTGTCTTGTCGTTCCAAACCCGTAAGACCTTCGTTACACAAATTAAGATATTTTTGATGAAATCCGAGAGCTTTCTGACCCTGCATGGACAGCAATGCAACTGATACATTCAAGGCCCAAAAAGGTAATTTGTGTTCCGAAGACGAATGAAGGTTACAGGTTCGGAATGACATGACGGTGAGTAATGAATGACAGAATGTTCATTTTTGGGTGGACTATCCCTTTAAAGTTTTTTAGAGCACATTTGTTTAAATAGCCATATGGTGCAGCATAAGTAAGGTCATATGCCACATCTATGCATCTGCACCATATGGATAGTCGAGATCACGCAGGTGTTAAGGATCGCCACATCTGCGTTCTTCCAGAGGTTAGACTTCATGTCTGCTCAGAATCACCCATGAGAATAATAATCTCTATTTCACCCTGACTACACACACAGCCCAGCTGAGGACCTGCTATGTGAGGAAGAAACATCGGGATGTCCTGACCCAAATGTTGACCTCAGCCTTGAGGTCTTTAGGTCCTTTAGGACTTCAGTGTCTTTACTTTTTGTCCACACTTCGGCTCATAGACTATATAGACGGATGTCATGCATAGTATATTCTGAACTACCCAAAACGTTTTGAAAAAACAATATTGTATAAAACTCTTTGACAAAAGACAAACCATTTACTTCTATAAATTTTGTCACATCATCCACAGAACAATTTGCATTAAACTGGCCTTATTTCACACATAGAATTTATTTCCAGAATGGAACACAAAATTGGATTTTGAAATTTTGAAGTACCTCTACTCCATACAACAAGAAAGTTCGATCACTGACTGTCAATTTTAGTTGCTTTGTTTATCACACAGTTATTAACACTGTAAACGGTAACGAAGTTATATTTTCATTTAAAAGGGACATTGGATGCAAAATTCACTTTTAAATGGTGTTTGCACATAAATGTGTCTTAGCAGTGTGTGGACACACCCACCCTACTGTCACGTTTCAACAGGGATGAGACCAGAGGCAGAGGTAAGGTTCAAAACCAAACAAGAGATCTACTGACAAGGTTGTAAAATGGAGTGCAAGAATGGGTTGAGCAATGATAAGCTTATCTGAAAGTCCTTGTATTAGTTGAGCAGTTGTATCGAGTCCATAAGGGGAAAACCACAATGAGTCCAGGTCATTCACAGGGGAGTCCAACAGAAGAAACAAAGAGAGGTCTGGAGCTAGCACAGGGGTACACCAGAGAATGAATGACTGAGGGTGAGTGTCTTTTATAGGGCGGGGCTGATTGGAACCAGGTGTGGAGGGTTAGAACTCCGGGTTGAGAGCGGGTGGGCTCAATTATCAAGCCGTTTTGATTTTCTGAGCAGTGTGACATCATACTGCTCAGGCCCCGCCCACAAACTCTGACGGACTGTCTCTTATTATCATACTTCCGCTCCCTCAGCCAGTTATACACTGTCTGCCATTTTCTCCAAGCTTGAGCAACTGTAGCAACAACAATGTTTCGTAAGCAATGCAGGTGTTTTGTAGTTGTATATGTAGAAGTGAACATAAGAGTCTTCATTTTCTCCCAACATCAGAGCCACTGAGAACGCAGTGGATTAGTTTTGTTTTTGATGGTAACACCAGTAAATACACAAAATATGCAACAGAGGCCAGGGGTGGAGTGAGCAGTAACTCATTATCATTTAAAGAGGCATGCGCCGAAACAGCTCGCTGTGAACAGAGCTGTTTTTTAACAAGGTAAAAGGGGTGTTGTTTACATGACCATTGAGGTCATGATTTTAACCAAAGTTTGTTGCAGACATTTCATAAAGGCCCTAAAGGATCATACCAACTTGTGGAAAATGGGCACCCCTTAAAAAATATATATATAAATAATGTAGGCCTACATTTATAACATTGTATTATGGGTTGTACCTTGGATTTGCATGACAGAAAACTAGTTAACATTGTTGTGTGAGTGTTAGTAATGTAATGGCTAAGGAATTTGACATCTACTGACCAACATAATACATGTAAATCTCTCAATATGTTTCTCATAGAAATGCTATCATGGGTTTTTCTATTGCTTTTGGAGCAAATGGAAACACATATTTGTTGTATTTTCTGTTTACCACTATAGACGTTTAGCCAATTATGATGACTTCCGCTTCTGAGAACAATGGAAATGTGAAAAAAACTTCATCATACCCTTGATAGATCAGTGCAGGCTTTGCAAAAGTGCACATCACAGCTGCAAAAGAGCTGCAAGTCAACACCAAGTGTGCCATTTGAGACAGGTCCATAACATTGATCTGTTTGTATCTTCCACACTTTGCAACTGTCGTGCTGTACGTGCGAAGATGCAAAGATATTGTATTGTGGGAAAAAAGGAGAAAGAAAGAGAGAAAATCTTGTTAATATGGTTCATTTTTCAAGTTGTATAGATATATGTGAGAAGAATTGTTTCAATTTTTAGAGGGAACAGTAGTAGCTTTACTGAGTCACTTGATGTCCTGGTGAGATAAGACTTGATAAAAGGCGAAAACACTTTTTAACAACTTAGCACTTGTACCCTTAGTGTACGGTGGGACAGTGTAGTACAGGGGTGGGCAATTAATTTTCCCAAAGGGCCACATGATAAACTTGGGCAGTTGCAGAGGGCGGACCAATGTACTTAACTCAGTTCTGCCCAATATATTTTATATCTCATTATAAAATAAATAAATAAACATTAAATAAAACATTACAATTACACAATGGAAATGATCACTATTTAATGAACATTCACAAAAACAGTTAAAAAATTGTAGTGTTTCAAAAACTACCATCACAACTTTGTACAAAAAAGCAAGTATTTCAAAGATTAGCGTGACGCAGTTTTAGCATTATGGACGTGACATTTGCAGTCAAAACCTGAAACATGAAATCTTATAGAATGTATTCATTAGCAATAACTTGTACTCTATCTTTTAATCTATTTATATTTTTCTAAACCCCTGAGAAAAGTATCAGTAAGCAACAATATCTGCCGAATGGAGAAAGGTTGGCAATTCACAAAACATACATATAGGCCTTTTTTTGTTTGTTTTCTTCAATAAATTCGTTTTTGATTCTGAGGGAAAATAATCAACGTTACGGACGTGTTCTGAAAGCGGAATTTATCCGACTACGGAAATCTGTATAAAATGCTTTAAAAACGGAGACGTCTAGTGAGGGCTTAACTAATCGTTCATTTAAGTCATTATTAACTTATCGCATGTTTATATTAAAGCTAATAATCCAAAACGAATCTTCATATTTTTCGCGCTCAAGCACACGCATAAAGTTTGCCACAAAGCACAGACAAATGTCGCCTGATGTTTATAAATGTGTCATGAAAAAAATGATATTTTAATTTATTCATTAACTAGTGTTTATGTGTCCTTGTCGGCTGCAAAGATGAAATACACAATGCTAACTCTCATCTCCAGAATAGACTAGAGAGAAATGCAACCTTCATACAGATTACATAATCAGGGGTTATTTGATTTTGTTTTGAATTTGTTAGTTTAAAAAGTACACATTTTAAACTTTCTATAGATGTATTTCTTATGTATGAGACAGTCACACGAGTTTCGGTTCTTTTTTTGTGACGCGCTTCAGAGACAGAGATGGCAAAAAAACACCAAACTGTTTGTTCTCATTACTCTACAAAAGCAACGTTTGTTGTCATTATGAGTTTACAGAAATAAAATCTGTTTTAATTACTAATTTATGAATTAAATAATTAAGATAGGTACAAAATAGGTTAAGTAAAATATGCTAAATATATAATATTTTACGAATATTTATGAAAATGCTAGCCTATGCGAATAAGACTGCAGTTTCACATTTTGCGTCTGCATAACAAAGTACATTTAACATGCAACGATACTAAATAAGACCAAACAAGACGTGTATTAAAGAAAAATATTTAGACAAAAATAAGAAAAAAAATGAATCTCTAACGGCACTCACATTTCTTGAAAGCTATATGATCACGAACACATTTGAACACATGAACGGACGTAAATTGTTAATAATAATAATAATAATAATAATAATAATAATAGTAATAGTAATAATAATAGCACCTTGAAAATAAAAGCAGTGCGGTTGTATTGCGTGCACCTAATTACACCTATTTGCGACTGACTTTTAATTCACCATTTACCTCACGCAGGCCTGTCAAGGATAGCCAGAGGGCCGTATGTGGTCCGGGCCCGTACAATGCCCGGGTCTGGTGTAGTGGCACATTTGTTTGTATGGAAACACAAGTTCCATAAAGTTCTGTTTAACATGCTACGCAGAAGTGAAGGCGATGACAGATTTCCTGTTTAAAGCAAATGGTCTTGGATTTGCTGGACTGACCAAGCGATTCCTGCCACAGCATTTGAGACAAGTTGCATTTGCCTGCAAATCTGAGTGGGCATGAGGAATGTGGAGGGATATGAATGTATATATATAAATGTTGGCAATAATACGTTTTTTCAGCACAAATCACTGATGGACCCCGAGATTCACTTGCACACCATTACATTCTGCACAGACTAAATCTATGACAGTAATTTGTTTGGCGCTGTAGCTTTAAAGTACCATTTACTCTAGAGAAAATGAGTCCAATAACAAACAGTAGGAAGCTGACCGTTTGGAGTCCATCAAAGTTTGTGCGTTTCGCCGCCTATGTACACTCTAAACAACAACTCACAGAAAGGTCAAAATATATTTACTGCAGTGAAACTCTTGAGCTGTTAGAGAGCTATATGGTGAGTTTCCTGGGTAGTTTATGTTCAAAGCTCAGTCATGAATAAGACACTGTCAGTAAATGCAAACCATTATTTACGCAGACTGATATTTGTGCCTATTATGTCTGATAAGATCACTGCAAATAATTCTCATTTCAGTGTAATTGCAAGCTTTGATGTTTTGCTTTCTTCAGATGGTTTTCCAGAGACAGAACATTTTCAGTAAGATTCTTCTGCTCTGTTCCTTTCAAAAAACACCTTAGTGATCTTAAAATTGCTCCCTTTGGGTAGTTTCCTTTTGTGCATTATGGAAGAATGTTAAGAGCTCTTCTTCTTCTCATTGAATCAGATATTAAAGATACAGCAGAAAAATACCTATTTTTCTTTCCAGAGTTACAAGGTTTAACTTGAATGTGACCAACTGATGGTGATTAAAATTTTAATATTCATGACTAACTAGTTTTGTTGGTGGGTGGTTGCCCAGTGTGGGCCAAGGTCACAATTGGGTGGGTTGAAAGTTTTTTAACAAACCACATCCATCGTGATTTTCAAGCATCTACATGTAGTTTTCTAAAGCAGCGCATTAGGGCAGTAAATGAAACCTTGTCTCTCCACTCGCACCTGGAACGTTCCATTTGTGGCTTGAAGTAATTAGGTGTCTGAGAAATGACAGCCTTTGTATGTCCACCTAACGAAGAAAGAGCAGCTGACCTGGAAGAGCACAGACACTGAAGATGGAAGCACTGAGCCATGTGGACACTGCGTCATTGTGTGGGATTGACCTCTGCTTTCTGTTTCTTCAACTGTGTCAGGCTCAGAAATTACCTTTTTGACACACAATGACCATGAATGAGGAACAATGAACTCTTTTTAATTGTAAAACAGACTCTATGATGACTGGTCAAGTAGAAAGTGTGTTGATATTTAATGTAACGCTTTACTGTTTCCATCAGTCAGCTTGTCTGTGTTTGCAACGTATTCTCCTGAATGAGAAGAAATTGTTGAATAAAGTGTTTTTTTTTTGTTTTCTTTGCACACAAAATGTATTCTCATAGCTTCATAACTTTACGGTTGAACCAATGATGTCACATGGTTTAATGTGGTAGTCGCGTTGCTATCTATGCAGGGTCAGAAAGCTCTCAGATTTCATCAAAAAAAATCTTAATTTGTGTTCTGAAGATGAACGAAGGTCTTAAGGGTTTGGAGCGACATGAGGGTGAGTAATTAATGACAAAACTTTCCTTTTTGGGTGACTTAACCATTTAATATTAGTTAATGCTTAACAAAAAGACATTTGTTACTGTATTTATCAATCTTTGTTGATGTAAGTTAATAAAAATAAAAGTAAAATAAGTTTTCATTTTAATGATGCATTAGTAAATGTTAAAATTAACAATTAACTACAATTAATAAAATGTTTTAATAGAATTTTTTATTAAAGGCACAATATGTCGTTTTCACAGCTAGAGGGCGCATATTCAAAGCAAACAAAGAACCAAAGGCATATTTTGATGATTTTGAAGATTTATTAAGGTCACTGTATGAAGCAAGGTGGGGCTGAAAGTCGTGGAAGCAAAACAAGGACACTGGAGCGATTGGTAATGAAGGATGAGCGCGATACATGGCTTGAAAGCATTTATTATGCCACAATCGAGCGCTTCCGCTTCTTCCGGTCATGCGTATATGAGGTAAAACAGCGCTGTTTTATCACATTAGATACATTTGAGTGTGTGAAATGTTCTGTTTTAATGCTACTCTGTGCGTCCATCACCTGTCTAATGAAATGCATAACATATTAAAGTGTCTTTATGGTTTTCATGTTTACTACAAAATAAAACTGGAAAATCGAGGGTGTGTGACGTCATTGGCAGGCGACACAAGAACACGGTCCATTACACACCATAACACAAATGGCTTATTTCATTGGATTTAAAGATTCTTGGAAATATTTGGGATCATGTAAGTACACAAGTCAGCAAAATGTATAACACTGTTTTAGTGTTTTTTAGATATTATAATAATAAACCATACATATTGTGTCTTTAAATTGGCTTGAGAAAGCCAACTTACTGATCTACTATTTAAGCTTCTTCTTGTACTTCTTCTGAGCCAAAATTTAAACACTGTTTCCTGCTGGAGCTTTCAAGCTACAAACCCCAAACTTGGGTCAGAGTGGTCTGACTCGGTGTGCTATATCTTTTCTAACTGATCCACCTTACGGTTTTTGTAAACCAGACTATCAAAACCACCTAAAGTTCCATACACTTTCATAGAGAGGGTGAAAACTTTTAAACAATAAGACGTACTGTGTATTTAACCTATCTATTGCTATAACAAAGCTCAACAACTCCCTACTGAAAAAAAACCCAGCTAAAACCAGTCTAATTGCCTAACCAGCCTGATTGGCTGCTTTGGCTGGTCTCCCAGACTGGTTTTAAAGTGGTTTTGGCTACTTTTTCATTGATCAGGCTGGTCTTAGCTGGTCAAGCTGGGAGACCTGCTAAAAGACCAATTTAATCTTAAACCAGCTAAGACTAGAAAACCAGTCTAGTAAAAAAACATTTACTGAATCCGCTGGTTTTAAGCTAGTGTTTAAATTAAATCGTATGGTTTTAAGGTTTTTTTTCTTCTGCTAAATCTGATGATTTTAGCAGATTTGTTTCATTCGCATTAGCTATGTGTTAAATCACAGTAAAACATGCTAGCAACATGCTAATTCATGTTAAAATGTGCTAGCGACATGGCTAAACCATGCTAAATCATGATAGCAGCATGGCTAAACCATTCTAAACCATGGTAGCAACATGCTGACAAGCAACATTTTTGTGTTCCCACTCTGTCCTAAACTTCAGTTTCAACAATTAAATTTATCTTTAAGCTTTTCGAAGTTATTTCAAACTTTCAGACAAGGGTTTCTCAAGCCAACTTCAAAGTTTGTCTGCAACCTTTACTCATTTAGTTGTTAGTTAATGTTAACTAATGTATTTAACTAATGTTCACAAATGGAAAGTGTAAAGTGTTCCCAAAGATACTGTTTTTATATACAAAACGTTCTTTTTCTTTTAAAATAAATGCTGTTTTTTTTTTACTTAAAGAATCCTGAAAAGTTTCCATAAAAATATTAAGCAGTACAACTGTTTTCAGAATTGATAATAAGAAGAAATGTTTCTTAAGTGTCAAATTAGCTTATTAGAATGTTTTCTGGTGCATGTAACACTAAAAACTGTTCGTAAAGTTCAGGTTTGTCTGAAATGGCATAAATACATTGCATTTTAAAATATATTAAAAAAGAACACAGTTATTTCAAATACTATGAATGGTATTTCCTGTTTTTTTTTTTTTTATCAAATCAAAGCAGCCTTGATGATAATAAGAGACTTCTTTCTTTTCAAAAATGTACTGCCTCCTAACTTTTGACTGAACTTTTTGATAGAACTCTCGTTGATCTGACATTGCTGAAATAAACATTTTATGAATACCTGAAAAATGTCTTCTGCCAGAGAGTACATTTTTTTGAATTTCAGTTTTCTAAAAAGTTTAGAAAAGTTTTCCACTGTATCAGGCCTTCACTTTTCTGGGAAGCTCCAGTATGTAATTTTGTCTGCAAGTAATCATCACTGTCTACAATCAGTGCAAAATAGGATTTTTTGGGGGGGTTCCACTATCATCTATCTCAGCTTTTTATGTACTGCCTCTCATCTCTGTCTGTCTTTTTGTTGTCCCGAGATACTCTATTCTCTATGCTCTAAGACTTTCAGCTCCCCATTTGAGCACAACACAAGCATGGAACCTGTGCCTCTCATGAAACATGGGCCAGTCTGTGCCACACCATCCACTGAGGCATTCTTTTCCAACAATACAGAGCATCACTTCCCATCTTACTGCCAGTACAAAAGGTGTGTCCTCACCATCTGCCTCCCACTGCCACTTCTACCTCTATATTTTTACCCAGTGTATAATCCGTCAGTCTCCTTAACGCAGATACAGACGTAATCCGATCATTTCTGTTCCAATGATTTTGCACATACTGCACTCTGTTATGTAGACTTTAAAAATAATGACCTGTGAGACGCGGCAAATGAATACATCGTTTCCTTCATGGTTGAGCGATGTATTTCATGTGCCGCTCCACTTTCAAAGCATCTAGTTTTGTTGAAAGTTTCATGTCTACATATGTCACTGTCAAACAAGATTAGATGAAGAAATGTCTTTAGAAAAATCATCGCTTGGTACTGTACCTCTCTGAAGTTTTTACTTCTTGATCAAGACTTGTAAGGTGGTTAGTATGTTGCCCTCTGGCAAGACAAATGACAAAACAAACCCGAAAAAAGTATGGTGAGCAAAAAACATTGTGACACAGATGAAAAAGAATTACTCCTGGCATTTCCTGCAACCACAAATAGGAAACTTAATGAAGCTCATTAAAACATGTTTTACTACAACGCACAAAGGCCATTAGCTGTCTGTGATTTATTCATAGCACTTAAAGACTATAAATATGGAAATGACTTTTGGCTTTTTTAGGGAAGAAAAGGTGAAGTCAATAGGTTAACCACAAACTTCACATAATTCATTGAAGGTCATATGTTTGACACGTCAATTAAGGATTATACTAGCTGTACTTCATTCCTGAATTCCTTTACGTAATTTTTTAACAAAGTTGCTGTCTAGTTTTTTTTTGCTCTGACAGAACAAATGACTATTAAGCCAATTATGCAGATGGTTTTAATGCAGAGTTTCACCACAGAGTGTTCTCATGCATTCAGCATGAAGTCTGGTCCACATACAGTATGTAACATATGGCAGGGGACAGCAGGGCACAGTCTAATTCTCTAATTCAGGGCTAGTTGTAACACATACTAGGATAATGGAACTTCATTGGTTGCTTGTTATCATAGAATACTGAATCAGAATTAAAGGGTTAGTTCACCCAAAAATGATAATTCTTTCACTACCTTTTGATCATTACCTTCAGCAAGAATGAAAACAGGAAAACAAAGCCAAAACAAATCCTGGCCAGGACGCATCCAAGAAAAATGTCACGTATGGTCACCCTAAGTCAGCAGCACCACACGTATACATTATGGTACTTTCATGAATGTGCGTCGAAGACTAAAAAAAAATGCTGAATAAAGTTATTTTTATTTTCTTTGCACACAAAAAGTATTCTTGTAGCTTAATAAAATTAAGGTTGAACCACTGATGTAACATGGACTATTTTAACAATGTCCTTACTGCTATTCTGGGCCTTGAACATTGTAGTTGTGTTGCTGTCTATACAGGGTCAGAAAGCTCTCAGATTTCATCAAAAATATCTTCCACAGAGTTCCACAGATGATCGAAGGTCTTACGTGTTTGGAACATGAAAAATGGCCATGAAAAATATCACTGAAATGTAATCCAAAGAAATACTTCACCCAAAACTGAATTTTTTCTAAAAATGTACTCATCCTAAAGCCAGCCAAGATGAATTTGTTTATTCTCAGAAAACATTTGGAAAAATTTAGCATTGTTGCTTACCACTGGATCCTCTGCAGGGAATGGGTGCTGCAGCTGATAAAAACTTCACAATACTGAAAGCTTGTAAGGGCCAGGACACACTAAGCCGATGGTTCAATGAGTAAAGAAAATGATCAACATAACTGATATTCAAAATGGTAAGCAAGTTGTTTTAACTTTAAATCATCGCTTTTGTCCAAAATATTAGTCCATAATCCATAACAGCACTTCCTCCAGTGAAAAAGTCCATCCTCTATTGCCCTCAAAATCATATTTGTGACCCTGGACCACAAAACCAGTCTTATGTTGCACTGGTATATTTGTAGCAATAGCCAAAAATACACTGGATGGGTCAAATTTATAGATTTTTCTTTTATGCCAAAAATCATTAGGATATTAAGTAAAGATCATGTTCCATGAAGATATTTTGTAAATTTCCTACC
>JAHKKF010512728.1:2196-15765 GCA_019740295.1 Labeo calbasu | reverse complement strand
CTTTTATGCCAAAAATCATTAGGATATTAAGTAAAGATCATGTTCCATGAAGATATTTTGTAAATTTCCTACCGTAAATATATAAAAACTTAATTTTTGATTAGTAAAATGCATTGCTATGAACTTCATTTGGACAACTTTAAAGGTGATTTTCTCAATGTTTTGATTTTTTTGCACCCCAGATTCCAGATTTTCAAATAGCTGTATCTCGGCCAAATATTGTTCTTTCCTAACAAACCATACATCAATGGAAAGATGTATAAATCTCATTTACACTATTTGTTTTTCGAGAAATTTACACCTATTTTGTTTAGGACTGTTTTGAAACGTTTGAATGGTGCTTGATATGTGCATATTTCTCTCCTGATTCAGACGAGTTGACTTTTTGACTGGCGAAAGCAATATTATTGATAACGGACTTGTATTTCAACTGGAAGTAATGATTTGAAGTTAAAAATATCTTATGGATTTGACCTGTTTGAGCTCTCATTCTGGTGGCACCCATTTATTGTGAGCAACTGTAATGCAAAATTTCTCCAAATCTGTTTTGATAAGGAAACAAACTTATACAAGTGCCAAAAGGAATTAGTAAAACATTTTTATTAAAGGGTTAGCTCACCCAAAAATGAAAATTAGCCCATGATTTATTCACCCTTAAGGCATCCTAGGTGTGCATGACTTTCTTCTTTCAGACGTAGCAAATCGATGCGTTTTTGTAAGAAAAATATCCATATTTAAAAAGTTATAAACACTTTTCTCTAGCTTGCACTAACTGTTGTACGTGCAAGCCATTCTGGGTGGATGACATAGGATGTACACATAGCGCATGCGCCTGCGAGAATATGCGAGTCTCGCGAAAACCAACGTTTGTTTACAGGAGCAAAGGAAGCAAAGTTTCCTTACTTTAGCAAAGGAAAATCAGTCTCCTCTTGGCTGATATCAAAATCCTCTGACATTTTTCTTTACAAATCCTTGTTTTGTATTTCTAATTCGTGACTGGTATTTTGTTCTCTCCTCTGTGCTTCTGCATTCGTCACTTCTCCTTGGGCATGCGCTACGCATACGTCCTTAGTCATCCGCCTGGAACGGCTAGCACGCACAGCAGCGCAAGCTAGAGAAAGGTGTTTATAGCTTTTTAAATATGGATATTTTTCTTACAAAAACACATTGATTCGATAAAGGAGGCCTTAATTCACCCCCCGGAGCTGTGTGAAGTACTTTTTATTATGGATGGATGCACTTTATTGGACTTCTTTTAGACTGTTGAACAAAAACACCACCCACTGCCATTATAAAGCTTGAAAGGGCAAGGACAATTTTTAATATAACTCTGACTGGATTTGTTTGAAAGAAGAAAGTCATATACACCTAGGATGCCTTGAGGATGAGTAAATCATGGGCTAATTTTCATTTTTGTGTGATATCTAGTATTTTGTTTATCTTGCATGGTTTTAAATTAAATCAGATGAAGTTAGAAAGGAGTTTAAAATATGATCATGTTACAATGTGCCCCTCAGTGTATGTAAAAATATAAAATTCTACTTTTCTCTCTGTTTTTAGGTAAATTACAAATATATTTTGTAGATTGTGCCCTGCTCTACACTGCGGGGCACAATCTAAACTGTAGGTGCTCTGTAGAACCAAACATATTTTAGATTTAAACAGTGGAATGTGAAGCAGAGATGAGCTCTTGGCTGATTTTTCATGCGTCTCACCCGTTCTGTGATAGAAGAAGTGTTATATCTGCATTGAATGTGTGTATTGATCAGTAAATTAGTCTTGTACTATGTCATCTCGGATCATTCCTGTGGTGCTAAGCGACTGTTTAGCATTGCAGTAACAATTTTACATTTTTTTATTGGTGTCAAGCAATGATTTCTGAGCTTATCCTATTATGTCTTGCTACTTGCTTATCTTGTATATTTGCTTTTTCTCCCTTGACAGCTGAAAAGATCAAAGCGAAAAACACGGTTCTGCACACTGACTTATGTAACATGAAAACACAGATGTTCCTAAGGATGTGCTGAGCACTGGAACATCTCAGTGGTCTAATGAAGCTGGGCCGTGGTCTCTGGGGGGATACGTACATGAAAAGCGTACAACAACGCTCAGTTGCTTCCATGTGTTACTTTCGCATTCTCCATATCTGCCAAAAAATTTCTGCTATGGTTTTTCGAGATTAAATTTTAACCTGGAGCAACACAGTAAAAGGGGTTGGATCCAAAGCAGCTCTCGATTTACAGATAAAATGCTTCGGTTTTTTATCTAAAGAAGTACCTTGTTGCAAATGACATTATAAAGAGAGACAAGGATAAATTGCATTCACCAGCTCAAGGCCAGTGGGGCCTAGAGTGTTTACATAGGTATGCAGCTCAGAGCTCCTCATGGTCAGTTTGTATCAGCTCTGGTTTTTCTCCTAGTGCAGATGTACCGTCAATAAATCTTGTTGATGTGTCTGTGAAATGCCCTCTTATGAATCCTGTTCACAATTATGTCACAGCTGTTTTTCACCCTGAAACTGTAACCAGATTAAATCAGTCTGAATTATACAGGTCCATTCACAGGCATGACACATTGACAGGTTTACAGTTCATAATTGTTGCAGTTTCATCTTGCATTTGTAGATTAGTATTTGCTTCTGGCTAGATCCTGTATTTAATGTAGTCTGGGTTATATTTTCTTTGTCCTTACCTACACTGTAAAAAATGACTGAATTTAACGGTAAAAGACGGTAAAAATGCTACAGTAAAAAATAGTTAACGCTAAGGTCCCCTACTAGGGAGAAAAACCGTATTGGACATTGCATGCAATTTTGCAGTAGTATAGCATTTTTGAAATTGAAAAAGAATGTATAATTTATGGTGAACAACTGTAAATTGACATTCCCAGAATTCCCTGCATTACATTTCAGATTCAATGTTTTTTGTTGAAATAACTGTTTCTTCTTAGTTTTTTCTTATCAGTTTTGTACAATAGGGTTGTACGTCACATATAATATTGTTAAATGAATGTTTATTGCATATTTTTAGTTACCATGATGGAGTTTTGTGTCAATAACACTGTGCACCTTCTATATTAATATTTAAAGATTGCTTGTGATGGCCTTTGGCTCGTCATGTGACTTTCTCATCACCAGCTGGTTTTGATGGTTATCAGCGTATTACAAAGGCACAAAACAGATTTCAGTATTTCAATAGATTGGTATATTAATAATATTTCCGTTAAAGAAACAAACAAAAATTTACAGATAATGTACTCACCCCCTTGTCATCCAAGATGTTCCTCAGTTGTAAAGAAATTATGTTTTTGAGGAAAACATTTCAGGATTTTTCTCCATATAAAGGAATTGTATGGTGCCCCGAGTTTAAACTTTCAAAATGCAGTTTAAATGCGGCTTCAAGCGATCCCAAATGCGGTTGTAAACAATCTCAGCCGAGGAAGAAGGGTCTTATCTAGCAAAAAGATCGATTACTTTCATAAAAATAATACAGTTTATATACTTTTTAATGTCAAACGCTCATCTTGTCTTATTCTGCGTTTTTTTCCGGTTCATGACAGTTAGGGTATGTTGAAAAACTCCCATCTCATGTTCTCCCTCAACTTCAAAATTATCCTATATTGCTGTTTTACCTTTTTTGTTAAGGGTGTTTGATCTTCTTTGCATGTTCACTTTGCAAAGACTGGGTTGGTAGGGCTGGGAGTCGATTCCAAAAGGAATCGATTCCGAGGCGCTGGGAATCGAGAGTCGATTCCAAAGGTTGGATCCCATCAAGGGGAATCAACTCCCCATTCATAGCCATTTTCAGTTCAACAAAGCTTATCTATGGGCGCCCCCCAACGAAAGGCTGCATATCTCGGCTGCTGTCATCAAACGTCGCTGAACATCGATTCACGAAAATAGACTGAAAGAAAAGAGTCGGTACTGAGCTCGTTTAAGTTTGAGGATGCAGCCTTGCTCGCTAATAGTGATTTGAGGTCTGATTCGTTTCCACAAAAGGTTCTTTCGGATAGATTGTTTTAATGAACCAGTTCAAAAACGATTCAGAAGTTATTTTACGGTGAAACTGCCTTACAGTTTTGAGCGCTGCACGACAGAATAGATCATGACGTGATCGAGGGTCTTGATCCTATTTCCATCTTAAATAAAATGCTCTTTTTTAAACCTTTCTATCAGCCAATGATAATTCTGAAAGAAAATGCCAAGAGATCAGTGGCTGAGAGCGCACCAGAATGGTTTTTCCTACGAAATAATAAAACAACAAAGTCAATCTACTTTATCAGTATACTAGCTTATCTTTTAAAGAATTTTGTTCTTATAATTGTGAATTTTTCTTCATTTTCTTTATTATATGACCTACAGAAGTCCTGATGTTTTTGGCTTTGTCATTTGACAAAAAATGTGTAAAAATGACATTTTTAATGTATTTTTGATTTAATTAAAAGATAAGATAAGACATTTGATTAGGTCATTGACCAACTATGGCCAATTCCAGGTCGTAACCCACCTAATCAATATGAATTTTATCACTTATTTTTGTTATTAACTGAATTTATTACATTACTCAATATTTAATCCAGTATCTTATCAAGTAAAAAGTTCCTTCCAATTTTGGGTTCCAACCTGTCTTTGGATCAATATTCACATTAAAATCTTAATATAATCAATGTCCTCTTCCAGTAGGTTGGAGGATCTGGATATTACAAATGAAAAACTCTTCAAAATCTGGAGCTGATTTCACACAATTGCATCATTCAAGTACCATGCTGACATCACTGTCAACTTTGACAATGGAAATAGACAGATGATCTTAAATACAAAAGAAAATGCATTCATCTGAATCCATACAGGCAAAGGGTGCATATCACTTTTGCACATAAATATTAAGGAGCAATTAATGATTTGTAAAAGCAGTTTGGAACAGGTACAGGAAAGTCACTTTTTATTTGCAAGTTTAGAGTCAGTTTATTTCTAATAATCTTTTTCTGGTCACTGTGAAGGTACGCCTTGTGGTTGCAAATGCAGACACGTCCACCATTTTAGTACACATCCAGCATTTCAATGTAAGATTAAAGCAAGTTTATGAGTTTCCACATCTTGTGGAACCAGACAGACGACCCTCACAGGAGGATATCGTACAGTACGTTCAATTTAGATGATGAGGATCGAGAGCACAAAACCTCACAAAATTTGTACTTTCTCAGGCAATTACTTTAAAGTGCTAAACTAACAACACCTGAGGGTGAATACGTTCTCACGGATCCTCCATTATGTGAGGAAAAAACTTTTGAAGTGACAGCAGGCACTGTCTAGCACACACAAACATACACCACAAGCTCATGTTAAAAATATTCTTTTTTTTCAAGATCGGAAAGTGCATATGTTTCATATAAAATGCCTGTGTGAAACAATACCGGTACTTTCATTCATAAAAGGATAGTTCACCCAGTCATTTAATGACTGACTTTTTTCTAGGCTAAATTTTGAAGAACCATAAAATTATGATCAAATCAGTCCACACCACACTATAATCTAAAGCCTTCTGAAGACACACAATAATTTTGACTGAAATTTAAGTTGTTATTCAATTAAATTACAGTCATATTCATTAGAAAATTCATGAGAGAAAAGTAGTGATGCCTGATGCTTGAACAAATTGTTCTTTTTAGTCAATTAATCAGCTCATCCAGTTCACAAAGCCAGTCTGAATGATTAGTTTACTAGTTTAATCCACTAAGGCAATGATCCAGTTGCAGCATTTAACAGCCCACTGGAGGGAAGGATTATGAGTGCATAACTTAAAATTTGTTTGTTCCTCACATAAATCTGTTGAATGACTTCAAATGACTTGGATTATATTCTACAAGTGATGTGGATCACTATTATTTTAATTTTAAAGTGCTTTTGTGTCTTTTTCAAAACTTGAAAACTTCAATACATATTAAAAATAAAGGTTCCAAAAGGGTGTTTTTGCAGTGATGCCATAGAAGAACCATTTTTGGTTTCCCGAAGAACCTTTCAGTGAACAGTTCTGTAAAGAACTATTTTGAAGAACATTTTAAAAATCTGAAGAAACTTTTTTGATTATAAAGAACCTTTTCTGCATTTGAAAGGTTCCATGAATGTTCAAGGTTCTTTATAGAACCATTGATGCCAATAAAGAACCTTTATTTTTAAGAGTGTAATTGCTTGGTGAGAAAGTCATATGAGTTTGGAACAACATGACAATGAGCAAATAGCAAAATTGTAATTTCTGGGTGAACTATGCCTTTAAGATTTTTTTTCGTATCTTAGTGAATGAATCTGAAACCCATTTTTAATGTTTGGCAGTTTGTTGGAATATTAATATTTTGTTCCTCACATAAATCTGTTGAATGACTTCAGATGACTTGGATTATATTCTACAAGTGATGTGGATCACTGTTATTATAATTTTAAGGTGCTTTTGTGTCTTTTTCAAAACTTGAAAACTTCAGTAATTGCTTGGTGAGAAAGTCATATGAGTTTGGAACAACATGACAATGAGTAAATAGCAAAATTGTAATTTCTAGGTGAACTATGCCTTTAAGATTTTTTTTTTTCATATCTTAGTGAATGAATCTGAAACCCATTTTTAATGTTTGGCAGTTTGTTGGAATATTATTATTTTGTTCCTCACCTAAACCTGTTGAATGATTCAGATGATTTGGAATTATATTCTACAAGTGATGTGGATCACTGTTATTATAATTTTAAGGTGCTTTTGTGTCTTTTTCAAAACTTGAAAACTTCAGTAATTGCTTGGTGAGAAAGTCATATGAGTTTGGAACAACATGACAATGAGTAAATAGAAAAATTGTAATTTCTGGGTGAACTATGCCTTTAAGATTTTTTATTCATATCTTAGTGAATGAATCTGAAACCCATTTTTAATGTTTGGCAGTTTGTTGGAATATTAATATTTTGTTCCTCACATAAATCTGTTGAATGACTTTAAATGACTTGGATTATATTCTTCAAGTGATGTGGATCACTATTATTATAATTTTAAGGTGCATTTGTGTCCTTTTTAAAACTTGAAAGCTTCAGTAATTGCTTGGTGAGAAAGTCATGAGTTTACGGTGAGTAAATAGCAATATTTGGATTTTTGGGTGAGCTATGCCTATACGTTTTTTTGTTTTTTTGTCATAGCTTAGTAAATAATTCTGAAACCCATTTTTATTGTTTTGCAATATGTTTGAATATTAACATTTTGCCCTGGCAGATACTTGAACTGTAATAAGGTACTACACAAAGGATCCTTTTTACTGGCAGATGTAGATAAATGTTTCAAATATGTGGATACAAGACCTTTTTTTTGTAAAATGTTATACTGTATATTTTCATATAGACAGATAATCTCTCATGGGGCTGCATCAAACACTTAAGTTCTATGAAGTATTTTGCCTCAAGCATCTTGAAGATATAAAAATGGCTTTGTGTATAATTAGGTCAGATCTATTCATCTACAAATGCATTTCGTTTCAGCTCCAGAACATTATCATTGCACAACATTTATGCTGATATGTGGAGTTAAATGCATTATATACAATCGTATAGCTTATCTGAAGATGCTCTTTTGCATTTCACCATTACAGATTTGAAAAGCTTTAACGATCTGCATGTATTCTGTAATATTTTTAGCTGTTGTATATGTTGTGTGTGCTACATTTGTAGCCGTACAATGCTGTTTCATAGTGGCTTTGAAATATATTTGAATTTTCAGCCACTTTTCATGGTTAATTTTTTTTTAGAGGGGCGGGATTAGCAAGATTTGCTCCAGCTGTTTTTCAGAGTGCCGGAAATGAGCAATTGAGTGTGCTCTTGTGAAGCTTTATGGAGACGCTTCACCCTTGGTCAGATCTGATTGGTGTGGAGAGCCCTCACTGTATATAACAACACCTGCGCATCTCAAATCTGCATGCATGCCATATACTATGAAGTGTGACAAATACCAGGTGTGCCTTCTTGTTGTGGAGACAGAATAGCAATAAAATGTACTCCAAACTCTTGTGCATCATATCTGTACTGTGTTCTTCTTTTACATGCTGATTATTTGAAAAGACAAAAAACTTTTAATGTTCCTAATTCCATATCCTAAACAACTCTTTGTCTTACAGGGTCCTTACAAATGGGTATAATCATATTCACATCTCATTGAATAAGGTTCCAGAAGCTTTGTCACCCATTCAGCCATCTGTTAATGCTGGCCAAAGGCCCAACACAAGGGCACAACCAGTATGGCCAGGTTGGCTCATGCCCGAGGTGTGAAAATTAGCATGAAACAGAAGAAACGTTTATACAACAAGAAACAGCTCCATCATACTGCATACACACATAAACAACACCATATGCATCTCATCTTAATATTATTTGTTCTTGATTTTGTAAATTAAGTACCCCTTTTAGTTAACTTAAGAAAAAATGTGATTAAACCTGTATTAAGAAAGTTTCACATTTCAGATTGTGTCGACATGAACCATATGCGACGTGTTTATTGTTTCCCAAGTTAATGAAATGTTAGTAGCTGTGTTAATGAAAAGCTGCTTAGACATTAAGTCGTATACGTATAATGTTTGTCTATAAGTGGAGGGGTGAGCTACTGATGGATGATTGTTTGTTGTGGCTGAATGTGATGAGGAAACTGATGAATCTTTCAGTGGTTTGATAGAGTCAGTGCTAATATTCTTCCCACAGCCATCAGCAAATCTAGTGCAATCCATATTTTTTCGGAGGAAATAACACTGTAAACAATGCAAGAAATTGCTGACTGAGAAGGAGATATGAGAAACCTGAACTCATAGAAACTCTTAGGTTCAGTGAGATGCGTGGGAAAGCCTTTTACTGTCAGTACATAAAGTATTTGACTGGCACTTCAGCATATTGGTGAATATTTTAGGTTTAATTGAGCAAGAAGGCTGTTGTGGTATTCACAAGTGTGTTGTATAAAAGTAATTCACAAATGTAATATTGCTTCATAAAGGA
Source organism: Labeo calbasu (assembly GCA_019740295.1). Lineage (NCBI taxonomy): Eukaryota > Metazoa > Chordata > Actinopteri > Cypriniformes > Cyprinidae > Labeo > Labeo calbasu. The sequence continues at coordinate 6,764 of JAHKKF010512728.1, read as the reverse complement.
GTTCTATAAACAATATTGAGTAAATTTCATTTTAGACCCAATATTGTGTTACTTTGTCTGTCTACTTTTGTTCTGTCAGCGAAAATTGTTCCAGACGAAGCTGAATTAACCATTGTGCATTTCTGAGGAACAATACAAAAAGCTGTTTTGTTTTTGTTTGAATCACTGTTTTTTTTAAACTAATTTATTGATTGAATGAACCACTGTGCATTTCTGAGGAACATAAAGTAGCTGTTTTGTTCTAGTTTGAATCATTGTTTTTGAACAAACTGGTTAAGTGAACGATTCAGTGACTCACCGTACAAACTTGCTTTGTTCCTAAACGAATCAGTGTTTTTGAATGAATCGTTTGAGTAAAAGAGCTGTGCATTTCTGAGGAACATACAGTAGTTGTTGTTTTTGTTTTTGAACAAATGAGTCAAGTGGTTCACACCACAGAGTGGCATTTCAGTCTGTTGGTAAATATTTTAGGTTTAATTGAGCAAGAGTGCTGTTGTGATATTCACAAGTGTGTTGTATAAAAGTAATTCACAAATGTAATATTGCTTTATAAAGGAGTTCTATAAACAATATTGAGTAAATTTCATTTTATTGAAACACATTTCATTCAACACAATATTGCATTACTTTGTCTACTTTTGTTCCCATAGTGAAAATAGTTCCAGATGTAGCTGAATTAACCATTGTGCATTTCTGAGGAACACAGTATCTGTTTTGTTCTCGCTTAAATTATGGTTTTTGAACAAATTGGTTAAGTGAATGATTCAGTAACTTGTTTTGTTCCTAAATGAATCTGTGTGAATCGAGAGCTGAATTAAATGTGCATTTCGGAGGAACATGCAGTAGTTTTTTTCTTTTTTGAAAATATTTTAGGTTTAATTGAGCACAAGTGCTGTTGTGATATTCACAAGTGTGTTGTATAAAAGTAATTCAGAAATGTAATATTGCTTTATGCAGGAGTTCAATAAACAATATTCAGTAAATTCAAAGATTATTATTATTTAGAAACAATATCATCTGTTGTGATCTGTCAGAGAAAATAGTAAAGTGAGTGTTTTGACAAAATGATAAAAAAAACAATAATTTCCACATACAGCATTATAAAAACATTTACTTACAGTTTGGGATGCAGCTGCAGTCAGATCTAGTACCGCTTCATCAAATGTTTCATTGAGAACTCTCCATGACACTGTGCCTTATTTACAAAACAAAACGAATCAGTGTTTGAGCAAATTGGTTGAATGAAAGAGCTGAATTAATCGTTTCTAAGGAACATACAGTAGTTGTTTTGTTTTGTTTTGTTTGTTTTTTTAATATGTTTAACAACAAATTAGTCAAGTGGTACTCACTGCAGTCAAATGACATCCAGCTTCACTTCTCTGGACGTCCGATGGGTTGAGGGGATAGAGTTGTGAGTAGGTTTAGGGTGTGGTTGGATATTTTAGATCCACCCATTAGGCACAAATTACATTTGCTAAACGTACTGTAAGTTCTATCCATTTGCTCTGTAGTGAGCAGCCTCTCAAATTAGTTGAGTGAATAATTCAGTGCTTGTGTAGAACAACTTGTTTTGCTCCTGAATGAATCTGTGGGTTTGAATGTATCAGCTGAATGAATGATTCAGTGATTCGCTCATATTGGTCACTTGTGTAACCTGCAGAAACAGTTACTGAACAACCTTTTTGTTTATTTGAAGCCATTTGAAGTTGATGCGTTTTGGCAGCTTCATTAGGCTCAATCACTTGTATAACAAATAAAATTATTTATCAGTCATAAATAGGCCTGTTCTTCACCAAAAGTAATTATAAAACTTTTATCGCTCACAGGGAAACTTCTGGATTTGAAGACACAGCACTGCTTGCGGTTCATCCCAAAGTCCTTAAAATAAACTTAAGAATAAGCAAACAAAAAAATTAGCTCCATAAAATTGTTACCGTTGGCTGCATTTAGATATGTAGTATGTACAGTATGTGTATACCTGTATAGCTAAAATGATCTTTTGTGTTCTCTTATATCCATGTTCCATTATTAGATTTTTCCACATCTTACACTGAGATATCATCCTGTCTGGCTCGCCTGAATAGAAAGATATATCATGCTGATGAGTATATTTGTGTATCTGCACTTGTGTGTGTACCTGAGTATCTTTGCAGTTTGCTTGATGCCTGCCATTCTAATTGTTTTCTTAGATAAGCAGCATCTCTCAGTGGGATGAAGCGTTATTGTCCCCGAGTGTGGAGCGAAGCTCGCCTGTTCTCAGTTGAAGTGTGCGCTGTTTGTGTACTTCTCTCATAATGAGAAACACCATAACATCAATTTAGTGTAATTATTGATATACCTCCTGTGTCATACAGCATGATAAGGCTGGCTAGCTGGGTTTTTGGATGTACTTTGTTCTGTGCTGGTTGCTATGGTTAACAGATGCTCGTAGCCTACATCCAGTGGTTGGGCATAAAATCTTGTAAGTAACAAGAATAGAATCCGTCACTCTTTAGAGCCTGACTGATTTACAAGCTAAGTAATTTTCACAGGCGTTGAAAGTGAAATATTAAATTTCTTGCAGATGCATGCACTTATTGTCTTTTTTGCTAAAATTAAAAGAGGACTTTTCTGATGTTTTGATGAATATGCATGACCTAATTTGTTAGCTGCCTAGGTTCTAAACAAAAACAGAGTTTATCTAGTTTGTGCTCCAACTTTGTCTCGGGTGATCGTTCTTAGTGTTTGGACAAGTGTAAACTGCTGAGTATTGTTTGGGGTCTATCTCAGACAATCACGCTAGTGAATTCCAGAGCATAAACAATGCACCCAGCACTCCCTCCCACTCACTCCTCCATACCGCCACCCCCTCTCCACCTATCTACAGTTGTTGCCGTGGAAACATACAAAGAGATTTGTAAGCAGGCGGCTCAAGTTCTGTTGCCATGGCAACGGCTGGGTTTCATCAAGGCTTTGGGGGTCTAGTTCTCGCAGTTCTTCCAAAATTTGTCAAAGTGACCACCGCCAGACTGCCGACTTCACATTAAACCTGCAGTATAAGCAGTAAATTACTCCTGATTGCGCGGAGGAAATATTCCTTGCCGAGCGGGGGCTTATTAAAAGGCGCTTGTGGCGTCTTACGTGACCCAGCTTCTCTTTCTGGATATGCTGTGCAAAACTCATAAATTATCGCTGATGAGAAAATTCCTCTTGCTCTGAACATTCATTATGGGTATAAAATGAGAACGGGCTTTATGAAAACCTAATTGTTGGATCTAAAGGCATTAAAATGGCCCGTGTGAGCTTCATTTCCGCCGAGCGCTCACCTGTCATAATTTCATCATAACATTATTCAGGAGCGCAAATGAAGCTAAAGAAAACCCGACAGTAACAAAAAGGTATTATTAGAATTTCCAAAACTGCCACTCAGGTCTTAATTACTGAGGCAGACTAAAAGACCGCTATGAATATTATTAAAGCTCAAGTCCCTCCTGTGATGACCTGTCGTACGGCCGTCATGGTTTATGTATCAATCTGAATCTCCATGTTCTGAGCTTCTTTAAGAATATGGTGAAAGGAGCCGTTCACACAGGAAGCTTTTCAAAAAAAAAAAAAACCCAGGTAGACAGAATGAGGTAAACAGAAGAGAACGCTGGGGTCTCTGGATTTTATTGTCTGTTTTTAAAAGAAATTCTTAAAAACTAGTGATGAGAATTCTGACTCATTTCCGTTAATTCATTCAGCAGTTATTTTGCATCATCTCGTGGTTCCTGACACCCTGGCATGCCATATGTGCTCTTTATTTCGTGGTCTGTCTGAATACTGGATTCTGATTGGCTGGCAGGTGTGCAGTAAAACTGTTTAATGCACAGGTAGTTCCAAGTCAGTTTAATCACCGTTCTATATTAATGCGCTGCTTTAGTTGCCTGATTTTGCCCTCCTGAGAATCGGAACAAAAATCATCGAGCACCTCGATCGGTCCCGATGTTCGGCACGGATTGTCTGATAATGTAAGACGTTCACAGATCGAATCTTGCACCTCCCGATCTGCTCTCACACAAATCGGGGCCGCCCCGATCATATCAAACGTTCATTTTAAATCAGGATGATCACGGCTATGATTACGTCAGTACTTTCACAACAGCCAATGCGCGACCGCAAAACAGCTGCTGTATGGTCCATTGGATAGTGGAAATGGAGGAAACTGCTTCTTATGTTTTTGTCTGTATAATATGTTGAAACCATACCACAACCGCATGGAGTAAAGAAAGCTCCGGAGTGAAATCGAGTTTTGAACATACTGGGTGAGTGCATAAAGCTGCTAGCACGCTAACTAACATTTGTAAACATTAGTTGCTGAAATGATGATCTGTTGCGTAAGATCACATGAGACGCTCCCTCAGTCATGATAATCTTAATAATATCTTGTAGTGTTTGGTGCGCCATGATTTTCAAATCTTGTAGTGTCTGCATGTTTAAGATTTCAGGTAAGATAATCTGCAAAGATTCTACTTATGTGTGCACTGCAACCAGATTTCATAATCGGTTAGGATTTTAAAAATCCTGTAGTGTGAGCCCGGCTTAACTAA
>JAHKKF010512723.1:0-11702 GCA_019740295.1 Labeo calbasu | reverse complement strand
TTGTGATTAACCAATCAGATTTGAAAAATCAGTTTATAGTTTTTGTGAAGTTTAGGCTTACAATCAGTGTTTGGTGCTTGTACATCAGTGTCATTCATTTATTATTTCCTCTGATTTTAGGGATTACTCATGGGTAAGGTTAGGTTTAGGTGTAGGGATGTGGTCAAGATTAAATTTTTGGATTAAATTGTTGTTCCAGGGTCAACAAAATATGTTGACCCAGGAACACATCTAACTCAGCAAAATCAGGACGTGCGGGAGAAGGCCGCAACGTCTGATTCCGTGACTGAGAAGGCTGCCATGTCTAGTTCCTCAGCTGAAATGGCTGCCACGTCTGATTTCCCGGCCGAGACGGCTGCCACGGCTAGTTCCCCGGCCGAAATGGCGCCACGTCTGATTTCCCGGCCGAGAGGGCTCCTGATCTTCAGCCAAGCCCGGAGACGGCTCGTGAGTCCTGGCCAGGATGGCCGCCTTGCCAGATTCCCGGTCTAGGAAGGCCATCACATCTGAATCCGATTCCTTTGTCATGGCCACGAGTGCTGATCCCAGCTCTAGCAAATCCAGTTCCCTCGTCACGGCAAGAAGGGCCATTCCCTGTTCTAGCAAATCCAGTTCTCTCGTCATGGCCAGGAGAGCCATTCCCTGTTCTAGCAAATACAATTTCCTCTTTATGGCCAGGAGTTTCGTTCCCAGCACCAACGAGCCCAGTTCCCCAGTAATGACCAAGAGAGCCTTCAATGAAGCCCAAATCACTGAACCGGACTCCTGCACTTTCAGAGCCTGCGCCCTCCAGAGCCCGCTCCTCCTGAGTACCTTCCTGTGTCCTCTCCTCCAGGACGCCCTCCTGAAAGCACAGCACCACCCTGGCTCCTGGAAAGGTCAGCGCCACCCTGGTTCTCTGTAAGACCAGTGCCATCCTTCCTCTCCGATTGGGCACCTTTAGGCGCGAGGGAGAGAGAAGCAAAATCCACCATCCTCTGTTATCAAGTCCGTCACAAGACCAGTCACCTTTGCACACTACATGTCCCAGAATTCCTCCTGGCTCACAATCCACAATCACCACACTTGTTTGCCGTCAGCTTCATCAATGGTTCTTTATAAGCCCGCACCGAGCTCTCACACGTCGTCTGGTCTCGTCTATGCCTTCCTAGTTTAACATACCCTACTCGTCTGTTGCGGTTCTTGCTTACCAGTAATTCACCTGTTTTATAAGGTGTGTTTTATAAACAGTGTTGCTTACCTCACCTTCCTAGGATACTCACTAGATCGGTAGACTCAAAGGACTCACCTGTTTAGACTTTAATTCGGGATTCCTCCTCTGTAACTTTCTCTGTGGACATTCACCTGCAATCAGATAAGACTGTAAACCTTTTGAAGCCACTATTGACTATTTTCCTGAGTTTATGCACTACTTTTTGTTTAGCTTGTGAAATCCTGAATAAATCACTGTTTAGCTGATTTACCTGCTCTCATTTGTCCTAGAGTCCATGACAGTTATGAGTAAATGTTATAAGTGATGATGGATTTTTTTTTTTCCCAATATATAATTTGTATGTCTGTATGGACTGACCCCTTTCACTTACATTGTTGAAGTGTCTCAGTGTAACGGGTTTTGCTTTTTTTTTTTTTTTTAAACGAGGGACAAGATAAACTTTCTATGACCTTCTCAGAGAAACTGTTCTAAATGTTTATGGCAGCAATATGCACTTATTTGTATTAACCTTTAGAAATGTCTGTAGGTAATAATAATATACACAAACCAAATGCAGAACTTTTAAAGTAAATTGAAATACAGATCAAGATATGAATGCTGACAAGAATTTTCAGAGGAGCATAGTAAGCAGCCAATGATAAACCCTTTTATTGTGACTGACTAACGTGGTCCTCCAAACAAAATCTTATGAGAAAACAATTATTTTATATGCTGGCTATTTTATTTAACTTTGTATGATTTGATTTGATTGGAATGGTATATTTTACGAGAAAAATAGAATAAGAAGCAGGGTTCACCCCTTAACCTAAGTACGTTTGATGTAAGCAGATGTGTAACACTGAAATGAGCAGTACGAAAATGTTAGAATGAGACTCAAACAAAACAAATTTGAGACTAATTCGCCAAAATGTAAATGAGTTATGAATTGTGTGATTTGTGCTGACTCCTCCCAAACTTTTGTTTAGAATACCATTAAATTCTCTTTACACATCTTATTTAAACAAACACACCCACTCTCACTCTCTCCCTCTCTCTTTTTCTCTGTAGGTGTGTTAATGGCACATTTAATGATATGGAGCCAAGGGAAATGTGGAATAATCATCAGCCATGTTAGTGTGCAGAGATCAGGCTGAATCTCTAATGGGCCTGAACTCTCACAGTCACGGCTGCTCTGGAACGCTGAATCGCTCACTCTCTCTCTCTTTCCACCTACCCACCCCCAACACACCCAACCATCATACGCCCACAATTTACTCATCCATCACCATCAGCTCTCTCTCCTCTTTCCCTCCATCTTCTGCTTCTCTGTGTACCATCTCTCGTTTTTCTTCTCCTTTCCTGCCCCCTCTGCCTTTCTCCTTTGTCTTCTGACCGCCTCCTCCTCCTCCTCCTCACTTACTACATCTCTTTCTTTTCTCCAACAAAATATGTTTTTTTATGACTGTATAAAATACAATGTTTTCTGTTAAATATATTAAACATAAGCAGTGTGTTTTTAGCAGTGTGTAATGCATGTGTTGCGCAAGTGTGTTTCTCTGCATGTGTCAGTGTGATATCATTCACACAATTATAATCAAGCAACTCAGGTTACAAATAAATAAAGCCCCTCACAGGTATTACACAGGCCTGATCACATATTTGCAGTGAGCCGTGTAACTCTACAGACACACAGGTTACCTTATCATATCACATTTAGCAAGCTGAAAGGACAAAACTGATTCAACAAAAGACAATTCAACCACTTTATCTGGTTGACTGGTCCAGGTTGATATCTGGACATTGTTTGTTTAACCGTGTTCTTAACAGGACTGAGGCCACAGTGGCACTCGCTTATCCAATGATTGCTTCACACAATCATAATTGTCAGAATAGAAGCTTTGAAAATTAGAAAAGCTAAGACTTATGTGTCAGGAATTGTATTTCTATATAAAATAGGAAAACACTGATAGAATTATTTAGTCTCTATTAAATCATTTCTTTTTACCTACTTGTCAGAATACCTTTAAATAAAAATGACATGAAACTGCTTTAATCATGGATCTGTGGGAGTAAAGTCCCATCAAAAATCACAGAACATTCAATCTAACACACACTAATCTATGCTCATTGATGACTGCTTTATATATAATGAGCAAATGAAAACTGAACTTGCTTTACAAGCCAAATCAGAACATTACACACAAATATATGTACAATTTAAACTCCAACTATTAAAAAGCTGAAGAAGGAGTGGGTTTTATAAATACCAATGCTATGTATTATTGTAAATAAATAAATGAACAATCAAACTTCTGTTATAATCTTTTATTTATTTTTTATTTTGCAAGGAACACACACAAACACACACACGTCTGGTCAGCTATCCTTGTTGGGACTTCCCATAGGTGTAATGGTTTTTATACTGTACAAACCATATTTTCTATCACCCCTACACCAACCCTACACCTAAACCTACCGGTTCACAGGAAACTTTCTGCATTTTTAAAATTATTCTGTATGATTTTGTACCCATGGGGAACTCAAATTAAGGTTCCACCGTGACACAAGTCCCCATGAGTGTGTGTGTATTCAGGTTTAAGGCTCCATCCGGATATATAAACCAAACGCACACATCACACACACACAAAAGTAATTTTGAAGAATGTACTGATTTTTGTTCACCATGCCATTAGTAAATGCAATACATTGGCAGACAGTTTATAATAATAAAAAACAATAATTTTATGTTGCATTTGTGTAAGTTTTGACAGCTTAAGAACATATTAAATATGTTGCATGAAAAAAGATCTACATGAACAACTTGACACCGCGGTGCTCTGAAAAAGTGTCACTAAAGAACAGGTCAAGGCAAAGCTTTTTAGGGAGTTACCAGTTAGCAGTAAGACCAGACAGTGTAGATGATATAATAAGTCTCATCTTCTGCCTCCCTCCTCTTATCATCTCACTCTCTACTCCTCCCTCTGCATCCCTCTATGCATCTCTTCTCATGTCCCCTCCCTCTATCTCCCCCCACCTCATGCTATATGTGTCTCTCTACACCTCTGTTGTTTAATGCTGCCCTCTCTCTCTCTGTTTCTCCCTCTCCCTCTCTCTCTCTCCCTCCCTCTCTCGGCCAAATGTCCCTAGACACCCATTAGCTCTCGTTAACCCTGTCACATTGACAGCAGGAATTAAATGTTTCCAGATATGCGTCCTCACGTGTTTCTGGGCCCTGAACGCAAGAGATCATTCGTTTTCTTCATCAGACATTCAGTGCCTCTTTTGCCTTTGTTTTCTGATCTAAAGGGTCCAGGGCACCTTCTGTGTCAGCCTGTTCTCGTAGGTACAAGCATCTTTATAAATATGTTCATCCTGAATGATTCTCTAATTTCTGTTTTATTTGAAAACATATACTCTTGTGCTTAGCTGAGGTGAGCAGATACTGTAACACAACAATAATAATAATAAAAAAAACAGATTTCCACCATTTCACAAACATTCTTTGAATTTAAATGACATTAAAAGCTACATTTGTTGTTTATAAGTTTAGCTCATTTTATTAGACCAAAGACATATTTTACCATCTGCCCAGGTGGCAGTAAATTCAACGAAGGCAGATTTGCTTGAATGCTGCATGTTTTTGAATGACTGTATTTTGAATGTTAATCTTTAGATCACAGCAAATGCTTCATCAACATTCCAAACACAAGCTGCTAAGTGATCTAATTACAGCAACCATAATCGCTCTGTGGATAATCTGCTTTAAAGGCTTTATTTGTACTGTAAAGAAAAATTCTCTGTTTTGCCACTAAAAAAACAATAATATGTAGAGATTAAAAACCAGCCGTAGTCTTGTTGCTCTTGATTTTTGTCTTTATTATTATAAAACACATGCAGTGTTTAAAACAAATCTGTTTGTGTTAAATGTTTCTATATTTTACAGTATAAAAGCTTTAGTTATTGAGTACTTTTGAATTGTTTTCTGTACATGTTTGTTCATTGTTTGTTCTGAAATAAAGCACATTTGATCACTCCCCTAGGCAAATTCCTTAGCCTGCAGTCAACGGGACCTTGAATGCACTGTTACGGTAATCTCAGAATCTCTTGATAAGAATGAAAGGGATTATTGTTTATGCTTTGCTGCGGTTTTTCTGTTGACTCTGCTCTTCAGTGAGTCTCACGTTTGCATGTGGTTTGCTGTAGAATGGTAAAATGGAGGGTTTGTTTCAGTCAAAACCTCTGTCCTGTCCCGATCCATTAAAACTGAGCAATGAATTATACTGGAACATGAATATAAGAACTCTGATGGAATTGTGGAGAGAAAAATGAATGTTTGTTTGTTCTTTGTAATTTTTTCTCTCCTATTGTTTTTCTTTGTCTCTGTTTTTGTCTTTCTTCTCTTAGCATTCCACATATTTTCTCTCACACAATTTCCTTTTTTTTTGTCCTGCTCTGCTGTTGCCTTTTTCACATTTTTACACGTTTGGTTCATTTGGACAGAAAGCTTCTTTTGATATTGTGTGAACACACAACATGTTCTATAAATTTGTGTTTGCAATGAAAGAATGTCTATTTGGTGCAGATAAAATGCGTTATAATCAGCTATACGTGACCTTGTTACATGCAACATTGTAAAGTTGTGCTGTGACACGTGTTTGGGTAATGACTGTAATATGGTCATAAATCGAAATCAGGCAGCTCTAACCAAACTGTCAAATAAAATACCACAGCCAGAGAGAGAGAGCGAGCAAAACGGAGGCTAAGGGAGTGTGTGTATGAGGTGTGGACGTGCTCTGTATGTCAGGTGACAATAATTCTTTGGCACTGCAATGAGTTTACCAGAGGCAACTGACTCAGTGTCATTATCTATATATTGCAGCCTGTATACATGTAGACACTCAATTTCACATGAGTGAGCATGTGTGTGTATGAGAAAAAAGATGAAATTGGATATAGGATCATAAAGTGCTGTGAGTGCATGAATCATCCTCATGAGGAAAATGTGTTTTTTATGTGCATACATGTGTTTGTATGTGTGTGTGCATATTATGTACATGAATGTGAGTGTGCTTAAAGTGGGTGCAAGTGTAAGTTAAATGATCCTGTTGTCAGGAGTGTGAGACCGCTGCCCTATCAACCTGTGTAAGTGTGTGTGTGTACGTGTGTCATTAGCCGCATATTCGCGTTGCCATGGCCTTCAATTAGGACAGTGAGATAAAAATGGCATTAGCATGTGAAAGCCAAGCTCTCTTCCCTACAGTTAGAGCTAGAAAACACATTCTCCTCTCAAGTCGGAAGGAAAAAAACTGATGCACTTCAACCATTCTCATCTCTATTCTGATATTAAACAAATCTTCATGCTTCTATAGAAGCTTAATGAAAATTTAAATCCGACAACAGTCTGAAGAAAAAGAAGTTTTACAGATTGAGATCCTGGTAGTTTTCTGAACCTGAGATATAATTCATTCTCTTGATTACCATACTTAAACTGTATTTAACAAGCATGGGTTATACATAAAAGGAATGTTTTTAAAGATAATAATCAAGATGTGTGCAGAGGAGCAGGTTTTTGTTGAATCCTGTGCCTGTTTCATTTTCAAGTGCATGTGTGTATTTTTATGTTTCTGTTTGTGCATGGATGTATGTGTGTATTTATATGCAAGCATGCATGAAATTACAATAATATACATCTGTGTATGAATCCTTCAGTGTCAGGTTTTGCTTTTAATCATAGGCTGATGGACAGAAAACAGACAAGAGTATGAGGTTAAGTACAGAAAGTAGTCTAATTACAGTACAGTACAGTTAAATAAAGTAGCCAAAATTTCTACACGTGTCTATAATAGGATATAAGAACACAATGCATTCTACATAATCAGAAAAAAATATATAGTAATTTTTTTCATTAATAATTTAGTGTTATGCAAGGGATTGTGCAAAAATAAGCCTTTATTAATCGATAATCTGCTGTGTGCTCAAAATTTGAAAAAGAAAAAATGTTATTGTCATTGTGCTGCCCCTAGTGAATTGTATGCAGGCCTGTATGTACGTTTTTAGATGTTTTTCCAATGAGCCTAGGTTGGAATTAAGCCAGAGGTTATCTTTATTCATTTACTCATTTAAGTTATTCTAGACCTACAGTTTTATGCAAAAGTTTGGGAACCCCTTGCAGAATCTGTGAAAATGTAAATAATTTTAACAAAATAAGCAAGATCATACAAAATGCATGTTATTTTTTATGTAGTACTGTCCTGAGTAAGATATTTTACATACAATATGTTTACATATAGTCCACAGGACAAAAAAAAAAAAAAAAAAAAAACCCTGCAAAAGTTTGGCAACCCTTGGTTTTTAAAAATGTGTATGGTTACCTGGATGATCTACGACTGTCTTTTTTGTTTTTGTTTTGTGATGGGTGTTCATGAGTCCCTTGTTTGTTCTGAACAGTTAAAGTGAGGACTGTTCTTCAGAAAAATCCTTCAGGTCCAGCAGATTCTTCCGTTTTCCAGCATCTTTTGCATATTTAAACCTTTACCCACAGTGACTGTGTCCTTCATTTAACACTGAGGACAATTGAGGGACTCACAGCTATTAAAAAATGGTCAAACATTCACTGATGCTCCAGAAGGAAACACAATGCATTAAGAGTCGGGGGCTGAAAATTTGAATTTGAAGATCAAGCTAAATTGTACTTAATTTGTTTTCCAAGTATATTCTGGTGCTTCCGAAGGGCATTACTAAATGGAAAACAAATTATATTTTAACAAAATAAGAAAAATTTGGACATCTTCATCCTGTTCAAAAGTCTCCCAGTCTCCCAAGTCTTTCAGCTATTTTTTGGTCTTGTGGACTATATGTAAACATCTTTTATGTAAAATGTCATATTAATGACTCAGTAAATAAAAATTAACATGGATTTTGTATGATCTCTCTTATTTTGTTAAAATTATTCACATTTTCGCAGATTCTGCAAGGTGTTTCCAAACCTTTGCATAAAACTGTATGTGACTTGCGTTAATATGTGGAACACAAATCAAGATACTGCAAATAAAATATGCCAGGGTTTTTGTCCATATAATGGAAGACAGTGGGGCCCAAAAGATTTTTCAAAATAGCTTCTTTTGTGTTTCACAGCAGAAATGAATGCATACAGGATTTGAACAACAAGGTTGAAAAAAGTGATGTGACAGCATTTTTTGGGTGAGCTATCCCTTTAATACTGAAATGATCTAAGTTTGAATTTAGCCTTAATGTTATTCAGCCTAAATTAACTGCAGACATTTAATATTTAAGAGTAAGGGGATTAGAAATAAACCTAACCAGAAGGTTTAATACCAGTACAGTCCTGTCCTGTAAGCACTGTAATATGAAATCACCACAGTTCCATTGTGTGTATAAGTGTGAGCGAATGAATCTATGTGTGTCCTCTGCTGGGCAGAAATGTTTTTTGTGTTCTCTCATAGCCTCTGTGTCTCTGTCAGGGCGCTGGGTCAGCAGCAGTCTGTATAATACTGGCCCATAGCAGCTGGCAGAGAGAGCTGGAAAACCTCTCCCTCTCCATTTTAATTACCTGCACCCATGACCTCCTAGAGAGGGAAGAGAGGGAGGGAGAAAAAAAGAGCGAAAGCTAGAGGGGGAGGGAAGGGCATGTGTAGTTGTGTGTGTGTGTATGTGTGTGTGTGTATGAGAGAAGGTAACAAAAACAAAAATATTTTGAGAGGAAACTATAGTCTGGCTCTAGTTAATCCAGCACTACACAGCTTCATTGGCAGGACAGAACTAGCTTGCTTGTGAGAATATACACACTAGAAAATACATTACAAAGGATTCCCAAACTCCTGTCTAGGACAGCGTAGGATAACCATAATTTTTATTATTCTTTAGTTACAGAATTCCAATAGCAAGTTTATGAAGATTTTTATGTTGTAAAACATGTTTAATATTGTATCAGTGATAGCAAAAAATATTTAACTGAAAATAATTTCATTACTCATTTCATTACTAATTTTCATATATGCTAATTTTTAGTGTTATCTACTAATTTGCAAACTATCTACTAATTCTACCCAAGGTGCATAACTAGTTTTAATTGCTGTTTTCATAAAACAGACACACAATTCCCATTGAGGATACAAAAGCTAAACTAACCACAGCCTGGATTAATGACGTGTGACATAATTCTATAATTCTTTTTTAAGGGTGTTTTCTTGTCTATCTTCGATTTTGCTATTTTATCCAAGAGGATAAACTTGTGTGCTGCTAAGCTCTTCAGCACTTGGATACAATTGTTTTGGTTAGTATTGTGACGCAGTATTGTGACGCAATTTCGAGTAGGAGGCTGCTGTTCTTCTGATAGCCTATAATGGGCCTGTGGGAGTGAAGCCAGGGCAACGGGTGACTCACCATCCCAGCCTGAGTCACTCACACCTGATTTTCGTCAAACAAATAAAATTAATTATAGCAGAAACTGCGTGCTTACATCTTCTCAAATAATATGCAAATATAGGGAGTGTGCATGTTTACAGTATGTGGTAATGTGTACCTGCTTCCTTTATATTCGAGAAGATTATTTGACATGTCATGTTATAAAAGATCATAGAAAAAAACATGAAAACTACATATCAGCTGGAATGTCACGGTGTCAACATTCTGATGGGTCAAACTATGGAATGTTGCTATTCCTGTTATCTGCACTTAACTGCAGGTAAATGCTGTAGCTCAGAATGATCTGTACACATTTTATTCCATTGGCAAAGTGTGTGTATTCAATACTGCATCGAAGAGATGAAATGGTCTTATAGAGCAATTAATGGATGTGGTTCAACGACACTGTTCTTGTTTCAAAAATGTCACAGCTCAGCTCTAGAAGCAGAATTTGTTATATCTAGTGACCTCTTACCCCTGTGGTCTAAATGTGTGTAACTGCTCTAAAGAAAGCAGTGTCTTTTTAAATTCAGCATGTTCACACTATGAAGATAAAGATCAGTTTGCGAGCATTGCACAGTTTTCCTCTTTGCTTCTTTAAAGGTGTAAAGTTTTTACACCCACAGATATTTTCAGTATGAGTATGTAGATATTGATGTATGACCTCAAACTTCAAAGTAAATACACAACACTACCACATTTCATCTGCAAAGAGTGAGAAACGACAACAGGAAAAGTAGAGAAACAGAATTTGGAACCACTGGAACAAGTCATATAAACAAAGGTCAAAAATGAGTATAGGAAAGGACAGGAGATAAAAATGGCATATTTGTTTTTCACACCATGTTTTTCTAACAGAAGTACTTAATTTAAGATTTTGGTAGTTTTATAGTGCTTTTATAGTGCGTTTGTGGATGTGGGATGTGACAAAAGTAAAAAAACTGTAAATCTGTTCAGATGTGTTTTTTTTTCTACAATATATATGTGTGACATCAATCGTTATGAGTAAACTTTTCCAACAACTAAAATATAATGCATTTTTGAAACATCAAACCAGAGACATGTTTGCTTGTGAAACTTGAGATTGGTTGAGATTGTTGAGAGTGTAGTATATATATTTTTTTACTTAAAATCTGTTATAGACACCTTTATTTGTGTCATTCTTCAGATGCCTTGCACAATATAGTTGCTTAGGTGCTTGTGTTCAATTCAGTCTTGTTATATTTTAGTTTATTACATTTGACTAATAAAAAAAATAGGATCTTTATTGTATAGATTTCATATTTTTATATTTTGCTAATTGTCAACAAAAATATTTATCTCTTAATATTTAGATAAGTATGGCATTTGGGATCTCAGCTAGTTGCTTTAATATGTAGCTGAATGAACATGCTGAGGACGCCTGTTTTTATTAGCCTAGCTGGTTACAGGATCATAGTTTTATTTTATGATGTAAATATTACCCTAATAATTACTACATAAAGAGACAAATGAATATAAAACTAAGTGCAGAGATTGTACTTCTCTAAAGAAAATAAGCAAGCAACATCTCGTTAAACTGAAGTATTAATCTTTGAAATAATCTTATTACTGCTAACCTTCATTCCCACATTAAACCTGAAAGAGCCAGACAAGGCTACATTTTATGACTGTTTAATCAAGTTTTTATTGCTAGATTTATGGCAAGTATAACAGTACCTTGTGATTGTGGTGGTTCCTCTATCCCTAGTGTTGGCAGAAGCTTGCTAGCTGGAAACTGTCTGTTTCTAATCTCTAATTTTGTCTTAAAATTGTGCTGAGACAGAGCTACAGAAATATACAGTATGCTTTTCCTCTCCCTGTTTGTCTTTTGATGCGGTTGTAAATAGTAATAGTAGAAACTGACAAGTCTAAGTGGCGAATCTTGGTCTCTCCCTTCCCGGTCTTGCGCTTTCACTGTCCTGTAACACAAATTCTACCTTCCTTTTGTGGGCTTGTGTAAACTTCACACACTGCTCCTTTTCTTTGCTCCCTCTCCCCCCTTCCTCTGGCAAATCTAAAGTCCACCAGCAGTGGGAAATTCTTCAAAATCCATAATTTACGCTCA
>JAHKKF010512721.1:2675-23071 GCA_019740295.1 Labeo calbasu | reverse complement strand
GGAAGCGTATAAGATCCAGATGCGAGCTTTATTATAACACAGCGTAGTCAAGACAGGCAGGGTCGATCACCAAACAAAACAGTAACACGTAGGCAAGAGAAAAGACGAATTCAATAAAACAGGCAGAAGGTCAAAATCCAAGAGTAAGCAGTCCAAAGTGACAAATGAACAAGGCTATGAAACAAGGCAAAAACTATGGCAATGAAACGAAACAAAACTATGGCAGAAAACAAGACAAAACTATGACAATAACCAAAACCGTGGAAAATAACAAAGCAGGGCAATGAAACAGGAGAAACGCTTAGTAGAGTCCGCACAGCAAAACAATACTTCGCAGGGCCTGTTTGGTGTAGGCCTCCTTAAATGGCCACCAAACAGGAAGTAACCCATGAAGCAGCAGAGGGAGCGGGAACAGTCAGTGTATGGGTGAGGGCTCCCTCTGCTGGCATGGCGTTACAATTAGTTAATTAGATCTTTCTGTATTAAAATTATTATTATTTTTTTAAACATGGTGGCAGTTTCTAGCTTCAAAGAAAAATTTTTCTAACATCTTTGTGGCAATAGTTTTTTTTCCAAAACCACCTTGGGTGTGCAGGATTTTCTAATAATTCCATTTTCGAATCCATTCAGCCGATCTCTCTATACTCTCATTCCGGCATAATAATTAAGGAACTTTGCCGTTCCATGGGTGCAGCAGACGCAATGATATTACGCAGCGCCTGAAAGTGACCGGCACTAAGTTTGTGTAGATACAGAGTTGCAGCCGGCAGAGTATATATCATTGCACCTGCTGCATCCATGGTACGGCAGCAAAGTTCCTTAATTATTACGCCGAAATGAGAGTATAGTTCCTAGACATATCAACCTAGAAAATCAACTTTTGGTGTGATCCAATAGAGATTTGCTTTTCTTACATTTTAATTGACATTGTGTTTTTCTAGTTGTAAAGGTTAAAAACAGGGGTGGCCAAACCTGGTCCTGGTCCTTGGTTTAGTTCCAAATTGCCTCAACACACCTGCCAGGGGGGTTCTAGTATGCCTAGTAAGAGTTTGATTAGCTGGTTCAGGTGTGTCTAATTGGGGCTGGAGCTAAACTCTGTAGTACACCGGCCCTCCAGGACTGAGTTTGGGCACCCCTGGGTTAAAACAATGTTAAGATACTGACAAACAGTAGTGTTTGATTGGACTCGGACTCGGCCTTTGGGACTCGGACTTGAGTCCGACTCGGCCCATTCTGGACTCAGACTCATCTCAGGCTCGACTCGTCTAGGAGGTCTCGAGCCCAACACTAGTAAAAATGTACATTTTAGAATGGCCTTTTATTGTGGCCAGCCTAAGGCACACCTATACAATAAACTTGATGTCTAATCAGCATCTTGATATGCCACACCTGTGAGGTGGATGGATTATCTCGGCAAAGGAGAAGTGCTCACTAACACAAATTTAGACTGATTTTTGAACAATATTTGAGAGAAATAGGCCTTTTGTGTACATAGAAAAAGTCTTTGAGTTCAGCTCATGGAAAATGGGGGCAAAAACAAAAGTATTGCGTTTATAATTTTGGTCAGTGTAAATCAGTAATGTCAAAATCAGCTTCTGGGGGTTCACAGCCACAGTCCCACCTTATTGTAATTACCATAATTTCGAAATTACAATGCAATGTTCTATTCAGAGCTGCCCATGTCCTTGGAATTATGCATTTTAATGGCAATACTATTAACAAAGTATTCACATGTATATATATATACACACAAGTATTCTTGTATAAGTAACTTTCTACATTCAATTACTTTTTGATGTACAGTAAGAAACTTTTTGTGTGTATGGAGAAAAAGCAAAGCAATTTGGGTAGTCATCTTCCAGAATCAGGGAATTCAGCCCAGAACCTTCATGGTCTTGCCATGTCCTCTTCCACACCAACATCAAGGCCTAAAAAATGGCAACAACAACAACAGAGAATGCAAATTTTTTACAAAATGGCAATGCTATCTTTAAGAAAACAGCAAGATATGGAATTGTTCTCTTAATTTGCCTTGTTTGGTAAAACGCACTTAATGTAAATTAGGTAAATGGATGAATTGCATTTTATGATATGACATATTTCATGAGCTCTTCATCCCAACTTTTTGCTTCAATTGGAAATACATCTATACAACAAGAAAAATGTATTGTGGATTTGTAGTACTGTTGGACATGGTCAGATACACTTCAGAAAAATTGTGCTCATCAAACCACTTCTAACAATTTCTAAACATTGCAGCACAGTTTAGGTTTGCAAAGTTGCATTTAAACAAACCGTAAGACTTCTAGAACAATGTCCTTTGAACAGACAAGACCAAAGTGGAGATGTTTGGCCATAATGCACAGTGCCAAGTTTGGTGAAAAGGGCTAAAGGGCATATCAGCACAAACACCTCATACCAAAATTCACACATGCTGGTGGAGGGCTGATGATATTGCACTTATTTTGTAGCCACAGGACCAGGGCACCTCTAGAGTCAAATGTAAGGACATGAGTCCGACAGCTAAAGTTGGCCCAAAATTGGGTCATGCAACAGGACAATGATCCCAAGCACATAAGCAAGAATAGTGGGCCAAAATTCCTCCAGAATAAGGTGAGAGACTGTCATACAAAAAATTATTATTTCAAGTTATTGCTGCTAAAAAGGGATCTACAGGCAACTGAATCATAAGGCTTCCTAACTTTTTCACACATGGATTTTCATTTTGGCTTAATTTTGTTAATTAAATAATAACACAGTATGATATGTCATTTTATGTTGTTCATCTGAGGTTTTGTTCTCCAAATTTTAAGACCTGCCAAGGAACAGGTTATTTAAAAATAACTTTTTCATATGACTGTATGTGATGCTGCTGCTCCAAAGAGCCACAAGAATCGCTTGTTTTATTATCAATGTGTGCCAGGGCTATCACACCAAATAGCTTAACCATAGTTAGAAATGTGCACTATGCACACTATTCTTCAAAAACTCGCAATTTATTGCTATAAAGCTAGTGAGTAGGGGAGGCACTCTTGCACTCTGTTTAGTATGTATGACTGATGGAGGCAGACCTGCTGCATTCAAATTCCACCTCTCATGGGCCAAGCCCATAGACAGCAAATCCCTCTGTGGAGGGAGGGGCTATGGCTGGCCTGACAGCAGTTGAACTATCTTGGCCACCCAATGTCTGGCTTACACATCTATTGTATTTCAGCTGCTAGAGAGAAATACAGAGAACAGTGAACGTTTTTTTTGCAAGGCAAAGAGATCTACGGCAGCCTGACCGTATCTCTGCTATAACTGGTTCACCACCTGGGGATGACGTTTCCACTCCCCATACAGGCATTTCCCCTGGACAACAAATCTTCTCCTTTGTTTAAAATCCCAGGAACTCAAGTTGCCCTAAAGGGAATAAAAGCTTTGTGTCACTCCACACGATCAGCCTCTTTGCCAAATCGAATTTGCCATTAAAACCAAAAATTATCGATTGATGTAAGCAATCACTGTGGGATTGTTTATTTTCACTAAAACATGCTGACCTTTGATGAAGTTCAGAAAATGTTACACCACTAGGCACACTGCTAGCAACTCAAAATAATTTATATGTTTGTGAATCTGCTGCAGAGGCCACACAGCGTTCACCGCTCTGCCCGTTAGAGTCGCTCACCAGCCTTTTAAGCTCGCATCTGTTATTATAGTAACTCTCAACCACACTGTCCCCAAGGGAATCCCCGTTCTGAAAGTCGCAGGACTTTTCCAATGCTCTGACGCACACATGAGTAACTCTTACCGGCCAGTTGAAATGCCGTTGAGAGCACAGACATAAATGTGCAATTCAGTGCTAAAAATCCCTCATTCTCAGCAGCCCCAAATGTACTACAGAAATCACTGAAGCCATGATACCCAGCACCTGTAAGCACAGTTTGTTCTGAACCACTTTCCCATCTGAAAGTGGGCAACACGTGTAAAAGATGTAATTCTCCCTTCTGTCAGTGTGACTTTATAAGAGAGGAATTCCAGATATTCTGTTTGTTGGAATGGCTTCAAATGTGGATGAAGGGCTGTGCCCCCCTTTTTTGGAATTACATCCGAGCACACAAATCCACTTACGACAGAGTTCACGTGTGATTCATGAAATATTCATATGCCGCCAATCCCGTCGTACAAATGATCGTATGTTGATAAATGTGGCGGCTGAAAAAAATCATCATTTAAATATCACGCCCCTTTAAAAGCCTTGCAGCTAGAGTTTACGAAACCCGGTGAAAAAGAGGAAGTTAACTCATGAAAGAGAAATGATCCTACTCTAAAAACACTCTTTAACCTTAGGCTATATTTGCAAACAATGGCATTAATTTATAGTCTACAGTATGTACATTAAATACCAATAAATATAACGATACATAACATTATAGCCTATTTAGTTCTCCTTAATCCACAACAAACCCTTTAAATTTAACAGTATCACAGAACAAGAATTAAAAATAAGTAGCTATACAATTTTATATTAAACTATAAAGTAAAACAAATTAAGCTATGGTGAATACAGAATACAAATGTCCACCCAAAAAGAATATATGAGTAAAGCGAAACTAAACGGCATTGGGCTCACAAGCCTCTCTTATTGGCATCCAAATATTTCCATTTTTTTCCATGTAACATTTGATTGCTAAACTATTATCCATGATGTAAACAAGTCCGCACGCTTATTTTACAAGTGGACCTTTTAAATTGAGCAGTGCAACTTTTATGTTTGGATGTCTGCATTTTAGTTTGGTTAATGGCTGAAATGTCAAGTTAGCAATGCTGAAAAGTGTGTGTGCATGTGAGGTGCCTGCACAATCAGTTACATAAAAAAAAAAGATATAAATAAAACAAATCAAATGCATTAATAGTCTCACAAAAATGAAAGTGGCCTATACTTGCCTACACTATATAGTTTTTTTTTTCTTTTGTTAGTCTGTTAATTATTTAAGAGAAATATATTTTGTGTATGCTAGCCCCTTATTTTTATTCCTTTTATAATTCCTGTTTTTCTCTGTTCACTGAAGTGTAGCAGGTGGGTGATGCGACGATGTGTGAATTCTTGTTTATGCTGCTGTTTGCCCATACATCTAGCGCCCAAAAAGAATAAAAAAGTTTTCTTTGTCAACCAGGAAAATAATGTAAATGAACAAAATGCTGTCATTATAAAACTCACCCAAAATTCCTTTTGCTGCACACAAATTCAGGCTAACTCAAAAACACGTACACAAGCTCAGACCTGACGTGAGATTTGATCGTAGCCACCGTTCTCGTCCATATTGATAAATTCCAAGTTTTGCGTAAAACTGACCGTACGCCCAATTTTCTGTTGTACATTCATTTCATAAAATGAGGCCCAGTGTGAGTGCTTGGTGACACTGCTGAACATGACCCTGAGCTCCCTCATCTCTGAACGTGGAGATCCGAATAGGCCTTTACTGACCTTAGAACAAGAGAGTTGTATGAATAGGTCTTAGAGGGTTGAGAGGGTGGTTGGCGTACTTGTTTAAATGGAAAACAGAGGTTAAAAGCTTTGTCCTTCTGTTTCCTGAGGGTGCTGATTTCCTGCATTTTCTTGAGGGCTGGACCAAACAACCCATTAGTAGGGTTGTACACAGCATCCATTACTATTGATTTCTCTCTGTCGCCAAGTCTAACAGGTTTAGCGATAAACTGAAATCCAAAACTGACATCCAAAAACTGGATGACTAGTAATTCCCTGCTAAATTTTGAGAAAAAAAAAAAAAAAAAAGACGTGTGTCACAACTACTTGTGAAGGATAAGCACAAAGACGAAGGTAAATTAAATCAAAAGTCTTTAATATATTCCAAACGGGTAAATCCACAAGCAGGGCAGGAAGATTATTGTAATGCTTTATTGGGTGGTTGCTCACTAAAACCAGGAAGTATGACCATTTTAGCCCAGGTCTGTCAACACTGCACTGGCACCCTATTAAACACTGTATACATTTTAAAATATTGCTAATTACTTATAAAGTCCTGAATGGTTTAGCTCCTCAGTACTTGAGCAAACTCTTATCACATTATAGTCCTTGACGTACACTGCATTCTCAAAACTCAAAATCAACTCTGGGTGGCAGATCCTTTTCCTATTTAGCGCCCAAACTCTAAAACAATCCCCCTAAAGTTGTTTGGTAGGCAGACACACTCTGTCAGTTTAAATCTAGATTAAAGACCCATCTATTTAACCTGGCTTAGACATAACACATTAACACATTTCTTTTATTCATATATGTTAAATGATTGTTAGGCTGTATTTAATAGGTCAACTGGTACCGGCAATACTTCCCATAACACCAGATGTACCACTAGAACCAGATGAGACTTCTGTACAATCTGACTTTGTTGCAGCTTGGAATAAAATTGCTGGTTTCGTCTGGCCAGAGGAGAACAATGGAGTTTTGGTTCCTTTTGAAGCCCTATTTCCCTGCTAAATACTGTAAAGCTGCTTTGACACAATCTGTGTTATAAAAAGCGCTGACTTGAAAGCCTAGCCTATCATGCGGCCGCCGTCCTGAACCACACCGTGGGAAGTGTGCAGAATCAAATCATTCACCACACAAATCCCATAGTGCCAGATCCCATAGTTCCACAGTGCATGAGAACTTAGGCGCACCTAAGTCCAGCTGCCATCCCATCTCCTCCGAAATCTCCACTTGGTATGCTGACAATAAAGTCACTGCATTCAGCCAGCACACAGACTGCACTGTATGTTTATACATTCTCTAATAGATCGAAGTGGTCAGCCGTTCCATCTTATTCAGCAGGAAAATCTGATGGGACAGCACTGTTTGAGGGCCTGCTAGCGCAAGAGGGGAATTTAACCGGTGGATAAGGACATAGAAGGCAATGCTAATTCTGATCTCCTCGATTTAGACATGAGCAACGAACGGGAGGAAGACAATTCAAAGCAGTTTTACAGTGTCAAGCATGGAAATAGTTGTCAATAATGTAAGAGGACAATAATAAACGGTTAGCTTTTAATTTTATCTTCCCTTAGACCACCTAGCACAAACGCTTCGCAAGCAGACAGTTTCTTGCACAAGGTATGTAAACAAGCCATGGAAAAAACGTGGCCTAGCTTGGCCCACTGCCAAAGACACTGAAGGATCTTCAGAAGGAGATTCAAAGAATGGAAGAACTGGGGTTGGCAGGCCCCCCAGTGGTAGAGTCTTCGGTGGCATATCACCTCCATACAAATCGGTGGAGGCATATCCAGGGATTTGGCTTCCTTCATGTCTACCTAGTTCGTACCAGCTTGTGTGAGATGGTCAGTCACAGCAGATTGTGTTGCAGTCCCAGACATGCATGGGTCCTGCTTGTTAGCTATTGCCACTCTCAGCTTACTTTCCAAGATTTTTACTGGCAGTAATGCACAGTGAGCATGTTTGTGTGTCTGCAAGATTGAGCATGCTTTGAGCCCATACACACAATGCATATGGGGTGAAGGTCCCTGCCTGAGGTGGTAGCTCCACATGAAGATGGGCACAGGCGGGATGCAACCTCCTTGATCTTCAACTTATTCTCTTAGGTGGGAGTGATGGCCATCTACATCATTTGTCACAACACATTAGCCTGTTGGTATAAGGTAATTAAACCTTCTGAGGACTCATCTTGCTGCGTAAAGTCTCAAGCTGACTTGACGTCACCTACCACTGTAATTTAATAGACAATAGGCTGATTAGAAGCTCGCCTAATCTATTCTACGTTTTTAAGGATGTCACTCAACATAAACCAGTCCAACTGATGTTGCGTTCAATGACTGATACCTATGACGGCCAGCTTGTAAACAGTTCAGCGAAATCAGTCAGAATGTGTTGAGAGAGCTTACTGCAGTCTCCACTAGATGGGTGGAGCCCGGTCACAAGTTGACCTGTCAAACCTGTCAAAGACAGACATTGAGTCATAAGAGCACTTTGGTCACAACCAAAGTGATTCCCACAGTGAAACACCAAGCGAAGTTAAAAAAAAAAAAAACATGCTGAAGCCTTTCACCGTTGTCAAGTCTGAAAGAAAAAGTGCAGGTTTCCATTAAAAGAAAAGGTAAACATGTGCCATTTAGCACCATACATAGACCCAGAACACAAGCTGCCTTACAAATGGCCTTTCACAAAAAGAACCCCCGACATCCATTTCCTGTAAGTTCTATGACATCTACAAACATACGCCAAGGGAAAACTGTTCTGCATCATCACATGGGCCCAACATGCATCATGAAATATGTTACCCTCAAGTTGTCTGCATACCACAGTCCACACCTGCTCAGCTTTGCCATGCTTCAGAAAGCTTCTTCTACACGTGTATGATAATTATAATGTCTCTTCAGAAACACACATTATCTGGGGTGCTTAAAAAAATAAAAAAGCAATATTATATTTAAATAATATATTAAATCATCTTAGACTTGGAACAGTAGTTAAAATGATGCAGGCAACAAGTGAATTTGTGCTCTCTGCTTAGAATGCTGTTATTCTGTTCACTTGCTGATATTTTACAGATAATAAACGCATACCTCACAAGCCTGGTGATGCAGTATAGTATAAACTTCACTAGTGGTTAAGTCATCGACTAACTACTATGTAGTAAGGGAATCACAAAAGGCCTGAGAAAATAACAAACCTGCTTTAATAACTGTGTAGTAAATAAGAGTCTACTGCTTGTCAACTTCACCTGCCACTTTTTCTCAACCCTCATCCTGGTGCCTGTCCTTTGACAATTTTGGCAAGGAGATGATATTGATATATTTTACCTTACCTCTTTTCTTTCAGGGGAGAAATGGTGACTCTTGGAGAAGTTGGATAGGATGTCGGAAGCTTCAGCAAAACTTTCCACATTTTCCTGTGTATAGTATATATTCAGGTTACTAATGCAGACAGATAAACATGAATACAACTTCATATAAAATTATTCATTTTGCGTTTTAAGCAATATTTTTGGATTACAAAGTTGAATATCTGAGGTGTTCTTGGGGGTGTTTATTTTTCATGTGAGTTCACACGAAAGATTCACCACGAGACACTAGACAATAATTAGTACTTGTGTTTACTGTCAGTGACTTGGCACATCCATTATAGATGAAACAATGATTTATAATGTGGTCAGTGTGCTTTTACATAGGGTAAAACCTCACAGTTAACACCATGCGATTAGATGAGACTGTGTATAATTTCCATAGCAACAACTCGTACTTGGTGTTTCAGTCAGCTTTTCTATGAACTTAGTGTCTAGCATCCTAACAAGATATTAAAATTGATATAACTAAAAAAAACATTTATTTATTTATTCATTGGCATAATTAATAACAATGTTTATTGCTTGCTGATTGGCTGCTGTTTGTGATAAGCAACACCTTAATTTTTAATGGGTTTCTTAATGGGTTAACTACAAATAATGTTGTCATAACAGGTATAAAAGATTAAAGGGAATGTTTGTCCAACATTTGTATATTCATAAAAATTGGGTGTTTTAAACGTAGAGATAATATTCAACTATAATGTTCTTCAAACATTAAAAAAAGAAAAAAAAATGGACCGTTTAAAAGTTTACAAAACATTTAGAAATAATGTTTTCATAACTTGGGAATGTTATCAAAACATTCTTGGAACACATTTTTGTTAGCTGGGACTATGCTGGGCACATATGCATTCTTTAAGTATTTTTCCATGCCTATAGACTGAACAGGTAATACACATGGCACATGATATCACCAATTCCACAAATTCACATTTGAGGTATACACAGACACAATAATGGCATAGTTTTTAAAATTTTCCATTTGAAACCAGTTTTCAAAAGTTTTCAGTCCCCTAAAATGCCACTGTCATGTAAATGAATGGAAAAATGCATAAAAAGTTTTCAATATTTTGTTGAGAAGGATGTTATGTAAACACCCCCTAAAATCGAATTCAAATAGTTTCTATATAGCAGTGCAATCCTGCTCTTAGAGTTATTCCTTACAGCAGAGCTCAGCTTTAGCCACAGTTAAACACGCCTGAACCAGCTAATCAAGGACTTTAAGATTACTAGTCAGGTGTTCTAGAGCTAAACTCTGCAGAAAGATGGCCCTTCAGAAGCAAGACTGACACCTACCATGTTTTTATGCATGCTTGTGTAAAGTGCATTTTATTACCTCCTGAAAAGACTGAGTCCACTTATGTAGTAAACTCATGACTGAAAAATACAGCAGTAGGAGCACCAGTGGGTGAACCATTGCAGGCCAGCTACCATCTTCATGCAGGGCCAGAATATATGGTTCTGACATGTTAGTCTGGATGAGTGCTGTCAAACCAAACAACCTAACCCAAACAGACAGAAATATTAGATACAAACAAATACAGAAGTGTCAGTGGTTGGTATGCAAGAAGGAATACGACTGTGCTCCCTTGACTTAAAACAGTACTTAGTAATTTCACTAATAATGTCCTAAAATGTAAAATCTGATTATTTAAATTCATTTTAATACAGTGTATTCTAGAGCAGTACTTTTCAATCCTGTTCTGGGGACTCCCAACTAGTGCACATTTTTTCTCGATTAGTGCACATATTTCTCCCTTATAGGCCACACCCAGTATAAGCCTTGCAGACTCTACTAATGACCTGGGCTGCATTTCCCGATAACGCTGTCTCTTAGCGTGCTACGAAGGCTCTAAAGGTATATCTTGACTACAGGTGTTCCTTTTCTAGGTGTGTTCCCCGAACTATACCTCAGGAGGTTGCTTAAGATGTACCTTCTTACGTGCAACGTTAAGCAACCGGGTGCTGTCCATGGACATGGTGCTGAATTGGTTGATATCAATGGCTCAAAAATTGATTATTCACTCTATGCAGGGTCTGCTTCAGTGCTCTTTATAAAATAAATGTTGATTTAAATAAATAAATGGCACTCTGTCCTGTTAGAACGCAGGAAACTTGCTGAAACTTTTACTTTCGCTTTGCAACATAACATCAGGTCAGGCAAGAAACTAAGAAAGAAAAATATATGTCCTGAGCACCCCCCAGTGGTTACAATATAAAATACAAGGGGAAACCAACCTGTATGTGGCACTGCTTAAAAATTTAACAGCTTTTAACAAATGGGGGGGGGGGGGGGGAACATACATACACAAGTCCAACAGAAAAACATTTCCAACAAGAAGCACTTCCGAATTAGTTTAAATTGCATTTATAATGGGATCTTATAAAATTAATCCAAATTGTAAACCAAATCCAACCCTAAACATTTCATATAATTTTGAGCCTTTCATGCCTAAACATGCATATTGTATATATATATTTGTTTTTTGCATTAAAACACTTAAGTTAGCCTAATTCAACATTGGCCGTATTACAACTAATATTAAATATTATATTCGTTATACACTGAGACGTAAAGAATTGTGAACTGTCAATAGTGATATAGGTATAGCTAAGAGTTGTCCAGACCAATCTTACAATCAAACAAAAGTATGACGAAAGTATTTACAGAAGGTAAACTTAACTAAGAACGTTTAGGGAAACATGTATTAAGGATAAGGTACAGCTTAAGGTATAACTTAAGAATGACGTAGCGTTAAGAAGGTTTTGGGAAACGCAGCACTTTTTTATTTGTGTTCATTCAAAATTACTGCAAAATTCATCCCTTTGAAAAATATAGAAAACATCAGAATGCGCTGCTTTGTCTACTTGAACATCTTTCTGGCATATGCCACAAACACCAAAACACTAATGCGTCTATACTTTTAACAGTGTACATTGCTTGTACATACTTTGGAATAAATCACAGCATGTTTCATGATAAAAAAACATGATTTACAGTCCAGAAAATACGGCCATCTATGGCAAATTATTTTGCAGACGCCCTTGCACTTTGAGAACAGCACACAGAAGAAAACCCTGTCTTGGCTCTGCCCCGGTACGGGTTGTGTCGAGCCATTTGTTAGTCTGGTTGTTTGATGAAAAAAGATGAAATGTATTTGCAATAAACACGTTAAGAATCCGTACAACAGCAGCAGCAGATCGGAGGACTATTATTCTGTGCGAAATTTCCGCCCACGTGTAGAAATCGAATATTCAAGATGTTTATTCATTTTTCCAACCCTGAACGGAAAAAAAAAAAAAAAAGAGCTGAATCCTTGTTTTTCGTTTTTCTGGGGGAAAAAAAAAAAAGTACAAATTTTACAGATCACATTTTCAAAAGTATGAAAATGGAGCACTTTTATGATGTCAACAAATTTGAACTCACTTGTTAAGAGTTGGTCATAATCCCTATATTCACTGTAACGCCAAGATTCTAAGCTTTAAAATGTATTTATTTATATAGATTTTTTTGCTTGTAAAGTGTACTTGATGTGAATAATGTTAACCTTTACTTAAAGGGGTCATCGGATGCCCATTTTCCACAAGTTGTTATGATTCCTTATGGTCTTAATGAAAAGTCTGTAACATACTGTGGTTAAAATTTCTCCAAAAAAAATAATAAAATTTAAAAAAAATTGTCGATGATAGTGTAAAACAACACCCTTTTTACTTTGTCAAAAACAGCTCTGTTCACAGCAACAAATTTCGGTGCATGTCCTTTAAATGCTAATGAGCTCTGCTCACCCCTCCCCTCTCTTCCGTGGGGTGACAAGCAGTTCTCTGAGACTCTTAACTTTAGTCGAATTCGTCATGAAACTTGGTAATTAGCACATTATTAGAAAACGTGATTTGCAAAGATTTATAATACATACATATATACATATAGTATATATATATATATATATATATATATTAGTGTTGGGTTCAAGTCCACCTAAGTCGAGTCCGAGTCGAGTCCGAGTCCAAAATGGGCTGTGTCCGAGTCGAGTCCGAGTCCAAGGAAACACTACTGTTTGTCAGTATCTTAACATTGTTTTAACCCAGGGGTGCCCAAACTCTGTCCTGGAGGGAGGTGTCCTACAGATTTTAGCTCCAGCCCCAATTAGACACACCTGAACCAGCTAATCAAGCTCTTATTAGGCATACTAGAAACCCCCTGGCAGGTGTGTTAAGGCAAATTGGAGCTAAACCAATGACCAGGACCGAGTTTGGGCACCCCTGTTTTTAACCTTTGCAACTACAAAAACGCAATGTCAGTTGAAATGTAAGAAAAGCAAACCTCTAGTGGATCTTGCCATTTTGATTTCACAACATCTCATAAGTGTCCATGCTCTGCTTAGCAAACTTAAAGTCATGTAACAAAAGTTTTAGCTGATTTATGTATTGTGACATATTTCAAAGTGAAACAGGTTTTAGAATGTGACAAATTATAGGGAGGGACTTGACTTTATTCATTGATATAGTAAATGTATAAATTCAAGGGTGGTGGTAAAGGAGTAGGTATCTTGGTGAATGGGACCTTAAGAGCAGAAAATGCACCTCTTTTATTTCTGATTGTGGCTGTGTGTGTTTTGGTTTTAAATGACTATTTTTTTCTTGGATGAAAATGAGGCTGTGAGGGATAAACCTAGTCGTTACAAAGGCACACACT
Organism: Labeo calbasu; assembly: GCA_019740295.1. NCBI lineage: Eukaryota > Metazoa > Chordata > Actinopteri > Cypriniformes > Cyprinidae > Labeo > Labeo calbasu. The sequence continues at coordinate 9,541 of JAHKKF010512721.1, read as the reverse complement.
GTGTATAAAGCCCTACAAATACTTTCCATAACTCTCAGCAAACTCACACCTGTTTTATTTTTGGATGCATTTATAGTTACAATAATTACAATAAATTACATTATATAAAGAAAAATTTATCATGCACACCCAAGGTGGTTTTGGGCCCATTAGAACTATTGCTGCAAAGATGTTAGAAAAAAGATTTTTCTTTAAAGCTAGAAACTGCCACCATGTTTAAAAAAAAATAATAATAATTTTATTACAGCAAAAACTAATCAACTAATATAAGTAAAATATTCTAATATATTTATGAATATATATATATTTTAGGTAGGTCTATCTAAAGGCTATTACAGAAGTAGACATCACAGACATTTTTTGAAGTAATACATGTTAAAATAAAACACTGCAAAATCTACACTGTATACATTAAAGATGATTCTTATTAAAGCTAATGTGATTCAGTCAAGAACAGTGAGTGATTTTCTCTTTTCCTTTTGTTGTTTGATTAACATTTATAACGTGGTCGGAGGCTGCAGGTTTACGCTGCTGTCGCTTTGAGATCTGACGCACAGTATGACACATCAGTATTTCTCCGAACTGTTCAGGTCTACTTAAGGCAAAACCAACTTCATTTACATGAATAATCTCTAAGACGAGCATGTGCGTAGCTATAACAACCCCTATTAGAAGCGAAAGAGAACTCGGCATTCGCACACTGACTAAGAGGCTCGTTATGCGGGCGCGCTTTGTGTGTGTGTGTGCACACATCAACCCGTCGGCTTTCAAGTAACCTACTAGACAAGACTTAAAAACACATGCAAATACTGAATATCACTTTCGTGATAATGCATCGAGTCAGTGACATTTCCGTCAACTGTCTCTGGACTCGGATGGACTCGGCATATTTTCTGAGTCCGAAAGGCTCGAGTTCGAGTCAAGTCCGAGTAAAAATGTATCCGAGTCCGTGACAAGTCCAAGTCGCCTAAAAATTGTACTCGGACTCAAGTCCGGTCTCGAGTACAAGTCCGAGTACCCCAATTCTATATATATATATATATATATATATATGGATATATATAAAATGATTTAAAAAATGATTCATGCTAACATAGACACATTTAGGTAGATCGGAGGGTGCATTCCTTTCAAACACAAAAGTAATCCTCTGCGTCTTCAGCGGCTCAGATGTCAGGAGTAAATGGCATTTGCTATGTTCATTATTGCATCCAATACAACTCAATCACATATGAGACATTCTGATATTATTTTTATCATTATAGGGTGGTTGTGACCACACTGCCAACACACATTTTAGTTCAAACAGCATGTAAAAGTGAATTTTGCATCCAATGACCCCTTTAATGATACTGGTTTACTGGGTAGGAATATGACCTGTACCTGGTAAAGCCATCCTGCGGAGGAATGAGCTGTTGAAAAAGAGGCAGCTGGTAGAGGTAGAGGATAAGGATGTGTCCTCCACTGAAGATGGTCATCATTACACACAAAGAGCTAAAGTGCAGCAGAGAGATGGTGTAGTCTAACACCCAGCACCATACAAGGCCAAGAAACACCATGAAATACAGTGCTGATGTCAGCGAGGGAAACGTTATACCTGTTAAAATGTACAAGATTATTGACTACATCTATGAATAATTTTCCAGAATACACACACATTAATATCTATATGCATTACCTGCTAAACCCAACAGAACAGTCACCAAGACTTTTCCAGCAGTGTTCATTAAAGAAGACATAAGAAGTCTCAGATTGGTCAAAAATATGATCAGTTTTTGCAGAACGTTGGGAGAGGAGAGAGGAGAGGTGTGGCTCTTAACAGAGGAGCCAAAAGAGGATGTTGTACTCTCCCCTTCACATTCTGAGTCCGAAATCTCTCCATCTGAACCCTGTCAAACATGGAAACAGGAACAGAGCAGCCAACACTAAACATGCTAACTGTAAGTTCTGGATGGTTTTATCAAGAAATGTAACCTCATTCAGCCTTTCTACAGAGTTAAGTTCTAGTCATGCTGTAATTTTTAAGTTAACCCAAAGGTCATTATCAGCTGCCCCAGTTGTTATTTATTAGGCTTGCAGGAAGCTGGACCTCCAGGAAGACATCTAAGCAGTCACTCATTACCTCACTGTTGTAGAGGTCCCTGCAGTTTTCGCTATGATGTGGTTTTTTGGCTTTACACCAATGAAGGATGAACAGTGTAGACAGGAAGACAGCAAAATCTGGCAGTAGTAGACGTATTATGTTAAGTGTGTCCACATCACTAAACCTGTGAAGAGTAAAAATACATGATTTTACTAAAAAAAATGCAAATATACTGGAATCATTGAGACAATGTTAGAACAAGAATAAAAAAAAGAGAGAAAAAAAACAAAACAAAACAAAGAAAACAACCTTACCATAAACTTATTTCTAAATTAAATATTTGTAAGTTAAACATAATTGGAACAGCACAGAGAATATTTGACACTATAACTGTTTTCACTAGGTCAGAGAAAGCTTTAATGAGTAGCAGTTGTGTTCAATATCAGACATTTAATTGCTGTTTGTTGTTTTATTTTTGTATATCTTTTTGTCTTTAGTTGTTTTTGTACATGGCTGAAAAGGAGCACAAGATCAGTTACACATATCTATGCATTTATCTATGCATTTTGCATTTAATGAATATTTTTATGCATTTAGTCAATCAGCGGGAGTTATAAGAAGCTCTTAAGTGTATTTATTTCTTGTCTCGTTATTGTTTAGCGCAGTTGTCGTTGCTAGGAAACGCACACTCCCCGTCTGACTGGAAGAGGTGGAAGTACTGGTCTACTTATCTCTAATGAAATTTAAGGAATTCAATTAAATTAAATCAAAGGAAATCTATTCCTTTACCTTCTATGGGAATTAAAAGCTCTTTTGAATCAAATTCATTCACTATTACCCACCCTTTTAAATCCATCTTGTAGTTGTTTATTGCCCCCTAGGACCACAAGGTAACTTCTTGGATGAATTAGATATGTTACTCTCAAACTTTCCTGAGGATGGTACTCCTCTAGCTTTGCTTGGAGACTTCAACATCCATCTAGATAAATCTCAGGCTGCAGACTTCCACACTCTGCTTGTCTCCTTTGATCTTAAGAGAGTGTTAACTACAGCTACTCACAAATCAGGCAACCAATTGGACCTTATTTAAACACGACACTGGTCCACTAATAATGTGCTGGTTACTCCACTGCACACCTCGGATCACTTCCTCCTCACTCTTAACCTCAACATAGTTCCTGACACAACAAATACCCCTCCACATGTCATCTTTCGACGTAACCTATGCTCACTGTCACCCTCCCAGCCGGTTCCCCTTCAGGAACTCGAGCTGCGTCGAAATGCTATGGGGAACGCCTTCAACGGGACCATTCAGCTTTCTGTCATTCATCCAAGCGCTCTGTGTGTGTGTTTGTTGCGCTCTGTTTTTTGTGCCAGTTTTGCACTCCTTTATTTTGAGAGCACAATGTCTAAAGAGGCAAAAAAAGATAGCAGACCACATTACAAACAGTGTGTTCTTTCCTGCTCACATTTCATCCCGAGCAGGGATACACACAGTCTGTGCGTGATTTGCTTGGGAGTGGATCACACAGAGTCGGCTCTCGAAGCCTGCATGCTCTCCACTCTCGAAAGGCTCTCTTCAAGGAGGGAGCCTTCGCTAGCGTCCGCTCATGTGGTGCAGCTGGATCTGCTGGAGGGAATGGAGACGGGTGACCCCCCATCTCCTTCCTCACCCGCCAGATCCACTGCCCGTTCTCTGGGATCAGATGCCCGCTCTGCGGTTTCTTCCCCCCCGAGGAACAGGCTTGGCGCTCCGTATATATCTTCCTCCAAGGAGGTTGATGTCGAGAGCGTCAATGAAGTCCCACAATCACCCCAGTATTAGGAGCTGTTGGAGGTGGTCACTCGTGCAGTAGCCAAGTTGAACATCTATTGGCCTGGCAAGAAACAGGCCGAACCACAGCGAAGCAAATTAGATGAGCGCTTCCTGCATAATAGGCCACCACCTTCTCATTGGAGCCTGCCGTTCTTCCCCAACCCCCACACTGAGGTGTCAAGGTCATGAGCTAGACCATTCTCGGCCTGCCTCTTCATCCCTGCCTCAGACTATTACAGCAGTGTGGCGTAGATGACAGAGAGCGGTTATAGAGCGATGCCCCGGGTGGAACAGACGCTTGCGAGCTAGCTGTCCCCCCAACACAGGATCATCTATAAAGGCTCCAACCTTACCCTCCAAGCCGCTGCGTAAAACTTCAGCACTGGTGGGTAAGGGGTACACGGCAGCGGGTCAGGCTGCTGCTTGTCTGCACACCATGTTGGTGTTACAGGCATACCAGGCTGACCTGCTAAAAGAGCTAGATGAGAGAGAGGAGATCAAAAAAGATGACAAAGATCACTGAGCTCCAGAGAACCGCTGACTTGTCTGTCCATGCCACCAAGGATGGCAGCTCTGGTGGCAGCGTAGAGGCATTTCTGATTGATGATCAGCTGACTTTCTCAAACCACATTGCTAAAACTGCCTGGTCCTGCAGATTACCTTTACTCAACATCAGGAAGATCTAGCCCTTTCTTTTGAAACATGCGTCACAACCCCTTGTTCAAGCTCTTGTTCTGTCCAGGCTGGACTATTGCAATGCTCTTTTGGCAGGTCTTCCAGCCAGTTCAATCAAACCTTTACAATTAATCCAGAATGCGGATTAATTTTTTATGAGCCGAAAAGAACACACATCACACCTCTCTTCATCAATTTGCATTGGCTACCAATAGCTGGTCACATACAATTCAAGGCATTAATGTTTGCCTACAGTTCCACCACTGACTCTGCACCCATTTACCTAAATTCATTACATCAGACTTATGTGCCCTCTAGAAGCTTGAATTCTGCAAGTGAACGGCGTATTATTGTGCCATCCCAAAGAGGCACAAAATCACTTTTACAGACTTTCACAAATGTACCCTCCTGGTGGAATGACCTGCACAACTCAATCCGAACAGCTGAGTCTTTAGCCATCTTCAAGAATCGGCTGAAAACGTATCTCTTCCATCTTTATTTGACCCTCTATACATACGGAATGTGGAATTGTTCCAATTTATAATTGTCACATTTATGTTCCTGTTTAGTTCCTGTTTTTCCTTATTTGGTCATGTTCCTGTGTTCATTAGTTCCTTAGCTCATTGTCTAACAATTAGTTAATCCTCCTCACCTGTGCTACCCTCATCAAGTCACCTTTATAAGGTCCTTCCTTTGTTCTGTTTGGTTGTCTGTTATTGTTTGTGTTACATTTGTGTGAACATTTACATTGATCTTATTACTTTATTCAACAGTTGAAAGAATCTAACAAAATGGCATTCACCGGCACTTTATGAACATTTGTCTCATGCAAAGTGGACTCAAACACCATTTGAGATATTGTATGCTACTTATGCAATGTCTCGTTCCCTTCATCTTAGAGAACCAAATTATATGCTTATAACTGGAGAGGTTTCCTTACTTTGAAAAAGAAACATTTTAGCAATCATTAATATATTCCATACCTGACAATGCCAAAGTTAAAGAAAATGTTGTCCCATGGCCCAATCACTGAAGAAAAAAAAAAACATACATATATTACTATACATGAATGATACAGGGACCTGAATAAACTTAAAAAAAAAAAATGAATATGGAATATGGAAGCCGTTTTCCACCACAAAGTTAATATGTTGTTTTCCCCCGGTTTCATAGACAAGGCTTAAGGCTAGTCCTAGACTAAAATGGATGTTTAAGCTGTCTCAAATAAAAAAAATATCTTGCTCTGACATATCTTAAAATATGCCAATGCTATTGTTCTGTCTCAATATGCACACTTGTAACAATTTTTTCCAATGTATTTTAATAAAAGCTGCTTAAATATCTTACTTTAACTAAGGCTTAATTCTGGCTTAAACTACTGTAAAACAAGTCCGGTTTGGTCTATGTATTTAAATTCCTGTCTGTTGAGTCTGAGTTTGTCAATCTCATCTATGTTACAAGCCTTACCTCTGTCTGGATTTACCTTCTGTGAATTTATTAAAGACTGTTTATCTTCATCGTCGTCTTCGTGTGTGTTTAGCAACGGCATAACCGTGATACCTATACAGTAGGTTGCTGTGCTTAGGCTAAAATGCACTAATAGCCCATGATAGGATTTTTCATTCCTGTGTGTTTAGATGTGTACCGTAATTTGCTATTTAACAGCACGTATACTTTTAGCATAAAGTACTTGATGTGCTATGTTTTAATGTGCAAAAAAAGTGCTACTAATGACATAGTAATAGTGTACTTGATTGTACTTTAAGTGTATCATATAAAGTGAATGTTAACAGGATTACAATACATTTGAAATGAATTGTTTAATCTATAAAAAATATGGCGGCAATACATTATTACGTAAATTCTAAACGGCCATGGATTATAAATTTTTTTCCGTCTTGTTTTCTCGTGATCACGACTTAATTTTCTTGTGATCTCGACATAACGAGTTGTTTTCTCTGATCTCGATATAACAACGAGTTGTTTTCTCGTTATCACGACTTAACTTTCTCGTTATCTCGACATAACAAAAGTTGTTTTCTCGTTATCACGACTTAATTTTCTCTGCGTATCCGACATAAGAACATCAGACAGCATCATTGCATCACAATGGATGATCGTATTCGCTTTTATTTTGATCAGGGACTCACTCAAACTTACACGTGTTCGACACTTGAGAAGAAGGCTGACCGGGCTGCAACTTTATTGTCGAAGACAATATAGCGACCCTGAACGTGTAGTCAATTTCATTGCCAGTCAGCTTGATGGATCGTGTTATTTTAAATGCATTTT
>JAHKKF010512713.1:0-11320 GCA_019740295.1 Labeo calbasu | reverse complement strand
GTTCATGGGAACAAATCTTGCTTAGGGCAATTATTTGAAGTATTACTACACAACAAAAGAACCACACACATACACACAAAATAAAATGCATTTTAAGACATTTAGTCTTATTTAAAGATGTATATAAATAAAAACGATAAATATAATTCATCTTACATTTTTCTGGGAGAAAAGATTTCCTCGTGCAAAGATGGCCATTCTGCGAAAGAAAGGTTTACAAAAACTTGTTTCGTTTAAGTTGATATATAAAACCGCAGTGTGAGCGCTCTTCACACAGCATAGGTCCCTGACAAAATGGTGTGTTACTTGATACAACAAGGGTAATAGTTTTGCACCGGATGCAGACCCTAATGTTTTGCTCCATTTAAAATGAACAATAGGTTATCTGTGTGTGGGCAATGCATATGCTTCTTCCAACACGACCATGTCAGCAAGAATCGCCATCCATGATGCCTTTGGGGCGTGCATGCTGTAATGCTTCCTCACAAAGGATGGCTAGCACAGAGGCCATTGTTTAAAATACTGATTCATCAATAAAATCTCTAGTGAGAAATATCAGATGAAATATAAAATCATGTAGTCGTTTAAGTTCATGTAGACATGTCCTAAGTCATGTTTGTCATGTAAGTTTATAAACACAAACAATGCGCGCAAAATAAGTAAAGGCACCTTTTAATTTTAACAGGTCAAACCATAAGGAATATTGTGGACCCCAACCATGACACCATGTTTTATGGAAGCTTTCCATAGACGTAGTGATTTTAATACTGTGTCAATACCTAATCCTACACAGTACAGCACAGTAAACTTTCTGTATTTATTTATTTATTTTTTTCATTATATTTTAAAAACATAATATAGTATAATTTATCATTTAAAAGCTGTTATGATCATGGAGATGTCACGTACGGGTAATGACGAGGAGGAGCGAGGAGGTCCAAAGCACAGAGTTTTATTAATATAATCCACAGGGAAACAGGAACGGGCAGGAAACAGCAGGGAACCAGCAAACACAACGTAACTCGACGGAGAACCATACAAAATGACTGAGTGACAACAACCAAACTTATATACACAGAAACAACCAATCAGAGTGAGACAGGTACAATCTAACAGTGACGTAATAAATGAGAAAAGGAACAGGAAGACCAAATAAGGACAACACAGGGGAAAAACACACAAAAACAGTCTGACAGGAGACAAATTGTTCTTAAAACATTTGATGTACTGTATTACCACACAACAAGGGGTACATGAACCACACACACAAATACTGAGTTTTAATGTTTTGTGGTGTCATTCCATAGGCGTAATGATTTTTTTACAGTACAAACTACATACCTCGCCATCACACAAATCTTTATGTATATTTACATTTTAAATAAAACATTTAGTATGTTTGTAAGTATTTTAATAACAATGACTCAAGAAATATCCTCATAAACCACATTTATGTAATCATAGCAGAAGAAAAAATGAGAGACTAGATGTCAAAAAGTGATTTATGTTCCTGTTCCTGTTTCCTGATGTTTATGACACCCTGGTGTTGATCTGACACTTCTGACCTCCTGTTCCTGTTTCCTGATGACACCTTGTTTATGGCAGCGTCCATTTTGTGATCAGGATGTGTTTCAGCCATTTTGTTTTACCATGTGTTTTGAAGTGTTACAGCGATCTTGGATGTGTTGGTCTGTCTGCACTCTAGTTGTTTCACACCTTTGAATAAGAACAAGAAATGAATGAGATGAGAGACGTTGCATTCTTTTGTTTTGGGATGAAAGGCTCTTTCAAACAGTTCCCCAGCACCAGATGTCATTTGGACGTCATTTTTTGGGCTAAATCAAGTCGGCCCGTCATGGACTTCTTTCAGCCCAAAAATCGACGTTGAAAATTGGTCTTTGTTTGGTCCGTCGGATTTAGTCGTAATTTAGCCCAAAAATAGACGTTGGGTTTTGTTTGGTTAAAATTTAACCTAAGCATGTTAATTTCAGACCACTTATAGCCCTAATATAGCTGTGAACATATATGTAGGAAATATAGAAATAGATTGTAGAAATAGTTATGTGTCCTGCACATCCTATAAATTGTCTGTTGTTAAGCATTCTCAAACTATATGTAAACGTATTTGCCATGGCAGAAATCAAGCAAAAAGTGCACGCTAGTGGGTCATATCTTTTTGAAAACGCTTGTGCTGTGTATTAGCACACCTATTTCTTAACATTTGTTTACAATCACTACATTTTTATGCCTATCCATAAAAACACATTAAGCATCACAAACACCATGATAAGCCACAGCCCTTATATAGTATGTTAATAAATTCACATAAATTACACCCATACATGTAATATATTCACATATGTCTAAAGTACTGTTACATATTTAAAAAATAAAACATAAAGCTTAAAAATTGTTCTTCATGTGTGAATATGTGTACGAAAAAAATGTATTAATGCCTTATAGTTCTTAATCAGTTCTTTTTCAGTATTATTTCTACACTAAAGCTTTATTATATCATATAGAAACGTGATATATGGCCATATATGAACATATATATAAAATGATTGTTAATATATGTGAACATGTATGTACATATTTGTAATAACACTGTTTGAATGAGCCATATATGATAAAGAACATGTACAAACATGTGGATGACCTTTTTTTTTTTAAACACAGTTTACACAGTTATGCAACTTGTTTTTACTTTTTACAGAGTTATGAAACTATTTGATCATATAGATAGTCATGAAAGTCACTGTTTGGATTTTAATAGGCAAATACTTAAGAGTCAATGAATGGATCATTAGCAAAATCACAGTGTTAAATCCTAAGTGTTAAGGACTTTTAGAGTAAAGATTTAAACTTGTGGTGTTGAATTTTAGAGGATTAACACTAGCTAGTGTAAACAGTGCCCTCTGGCGTGCGTAAATACGGCCTTATATCCTTATTAAGCCCTGTTCACAATACACGTGACATGCAGCGACAAAGTGACACAATCCCATTCATTTCCATGGAGAGCTGAGCGTAAACGCTCTTGAGGTGCATTATGGGATTGAAAGCGGCACGGAGAAAGCGTTGAGAGCGAAAAGAAGATGGCTGAGGAAAGAAGACGGTAGTGCTCATGTGATCATTCTCCTTTCAGCTTCGGCAGTGACGTAAAGATGGAGGATAAGTTGACTCTTGCCGTTTGCAATTGTCCTGTTTTATATGACATGTCCCTGCCCACATACAGGGACATACATTTAAAAAATGAGGCATGGAAAGGGGTGTCCAATATCGTGGGTGTACTGATGAGTGCCACTAGGGGGCACTAATGTTTTGAGTAATGCAAGACGTGTTGTGTTGACGAATAAAGAGTGAATGCTCATCGCATGTGAAACGGTGTTCTTGTGTCAGTGATCTGTTTAAAAGATAAATGAAACATGGTACCAGGAGAAATAGATAAAACGTTTACAAAATGAGTGTAAATAGCATCCGACAGCCAAACGAACTGAATTTGAGTGGAAATGTCCACGCTAATTGGAAATCGTTAAAGCAGAGCTTCGAGCTGTACCTGTTAGCGACGGGGCTGGAGAGGGATAATGACCGTCRGAAGATTGCGCCGCTTCTCACGGTGGCGGGCCGATCTGCGATAGATGTCTACAACACGTTCCAGTTCTCTGAGGAAGAGCAAGATAAGTACGATGTCGTTATGGCAAAGTTTGAGGACTATCCTATGCGGTGTGTGCGAGTTATTATTACACATTGTTGTCTATGGGCTATTTTAGTAATTTAAATAACATGAATTGTCCTAATTTATTAAATAATGACAATGAATTCTAATATTACACCACACAATTATATAGTTACTTCCTTTTAATTCCCTTTGTCAGCGCAGTCTTGTTTATGTTAAATTGACTGTTATGAAAAAAGGACTGTAACCTGCATAAAAATCTATAAACATAAAACAACAGGGCAAAAATATAAGTTGATGACTAGACAATCATTTTTTATGACACTAGACATTTCTCTATCAAGACGGTGGCATAATACAGTGAAATAAAATCTTTTGCCATATCAAAACACTAAAATTTAAAATTTACCGGCATGCCGGTTTTAGGTATACAGCGACCTCTGGCGGTTCTAGTGTTAAAGCACCATCCAATGCAAATCATCCCACCTGCATCCTGTGAAGACATTATTCTACTGTACCCCTGATTGGGTTATACTCGCTGCCATTGTTGGTTTGATTGGTTTGTTTACTACTGACAGGTTCAGGGCCAAACAAGGTCAGAGAATGGAGGGTCTCTTGGCAGCGACTCTCTCAATTTGAAATTATGGCAGAGGCAGATCTCTGAAAGTTTCAGATCTAAAGCGGAAGTGGATACAAAAGTATGATATTTTAACAAAAATCTGTGTTCACACCACCCTATACAATTAACTCAAGTTCTCCCTTCAGCCTCTGCACCATGGGATGAATTCCTTCAGCGACACTAAGTAAGCTCAACCAATAAGTCTGCACTACAAATATAGTTAGAAATTAGCCAAACTTTTTTGTTTTTCTTGAAGTGTATTCTTTTTTGATCTGTGATCATCAAGAGAGCGCAGGAATCATCACAGAAAAGCAGCACAGCAGGTTGATCATTTCTCCAAAGAATATTTGGGAAAAAAGAACAGAGTTGCACCACAGGAAAGGGGTAGATAGATAGATAGATAGATAGATAGATAGATGCAATTCAGGAACATTTGAAACACAGCAGCATTATTGTTTTTTTTAAGAATTCATTGTACATTTTCAGTCTGTTTATTTGCTCATCCATTGACCCTTTGTAGTTCTGTCCAGTCACAAATTTATACTAAATTTCCTCTGTCTCACAGGACACTACATCATTTATTTGTGACCCCAGTGAAGACACATTGCTGCGGTGCAGTGACACCTCTGTCAGAAGAAGCAGCTGGTTGGAGATGTCTGAGGACATTAGGACTTTTTGTTTTATGTCATAATATTTGGATTTTAATGTTCAGTTTTTAATCCTCAATTGTACTTACTCACCTGTTTTGGCATAAAAACTGTTTCAGTAGCTAAGCAGCAGTTGGTGCTTGACACAGATTTGAAGAAGTGGAGAACAGCAGTTGTTGAAGATCCCATCACATGATCCCATAAAGAAGATCCCATCGAGAGTGGATCTTGAGAAACACACATGCTCTAGTTTCTCCCACATCAACTGGTCTCTTTTGGGGTCAGACTTGCAGACTTATTTATTTAATTCAGATACTGTCCCTCTGGCAAATAAAAACGTATTTAGGACATCCTTCATCCCAAATTCTTGACTTTGTAGGCGACTGACAAAAATCATGCATCAGATAATGTGTGTTTGTCTCTGTATAGACTCTTGGCACATTTCCAGGGTTCTCAGAAGTGAAAGTAATCATAGTTATGTAAAGGAAAACACAAGAAATATATTTCTGTGTTTTTATTTGCCATAATAGCAAAATGAAAAAAAAAAAATCCAATTGCTTTCCAAGTGAGGAAAAAAGTGAATAAATAAAAAACAAGATAACAAGCGTTTAATCAAAAGAATAAAAGATGTCAAATTTGCAGTCACTCCCTCAGCCTTTGTATAGAAACACTTTTGCAGCAGCATTAAGTATTTTTATGTAATTTAATGGCAAGGTAAGAAAACACGTATAGTGTTGTAAATATACATTAATTAAAAAAAAAAATAAATATAAAAGTTTCTAAATCTACCATGCTAATTGTGGGAAAGTATTATTATATATATAATAGGCACCAGTCTTTAAACGGGACTTTTATTTTGGTCGTGCGATTTGACGTCATAAAGCTGCGCCCCTTCTAGCCCTGCATTTGTTGTGATTCGGTTGAAGAAAGGTTTGTGGTTTTTACGTTTTTAAATCAACACAAACTGTCCTGTTTTACAAACTACGTCAAATAAATGAATCAATCTCAAATACAAGGTTGTAATACTTTAAAGCGCATCCTCATATTAATAACAAAAAACGTGCGTCTCAATTCGCTCCGTATTTGTGAATCAGTACATCGTTCAAGTACGGGGAAGAGTTGAGAGAAACTGCGAATCCGAATCATCTGAACCGAATCCTTTGTAAAATGATTCAGTGATTCGTAGCGCTCGAATCAGCTCATGCTGACGACAAACTGTGAAAATGCAAAGAGAACAACAAACCCAAACATGTGTAATGTCAACTTTTACAAACCAACTGCAAATGTTTTCATGAAAGTGTAATCTGTTTCATGTTATGTACAAGTAATTTAAGCCAAATATAAACAAATACTATTAACTTTATGTATAATTTGTAATATATTTTAATCAGGTCATTTAAGTCCAGTAACTCTCACTCTGACTGACTCCCTTACCAGTGCACTTACTACTGAACAAGGGCGCTGATTGAGACACACTCAGAGATTTAGTTTGCATGTAGTTTTCTATCTGTTAATTATTCTCATCTCAAACAGGACAGTGTTCAAAACACAGGAAAAACGCCTGTTGAGATCCACGAGACACAATATTATAAAGATGGCGTTTATTAAAGAGGAGAGTGAAGACATGAGGATTGAAGAAACATTCAGGGTCAAAGATGGAGATACTGAGATACAAACAAATATGGTGTTTATTAAAGAAGAGAGTGAAGACATGAAGATTGAAGAAACATTCAGAGTCAAACATGAAGATACTGAGGAACAAACAGGTTGGTTTTCATTCTCAAAGCTCAACTCACTCACTTGATCCTTATTAAAATGTGCAGCTTTACAGAAGTGAATGATATTTATGAAGAATATCAGTTTAGTGTAGTAATTAAAGCAGTTTATTGACTTGACCAGACAAATAAGAGGATCCTGCTTTCACATTAGACATTTATTATTATGACATCATGCATCTGAGTTGTACCAATAATACAGAATTAGCATAAACAAAATTATATATATATATATATTTCTACAACATTTAACCTACTACCTGCTTCTAAAATCTTAAAGCATTCATTTCTAGTACTTAATTATGTAAAAGTATTTTGCATAAAGCAAACCTAGAAATGTGAGTGATCACAGTTGGCTACTGCATGCTGTCTACATTTGTTAATTTAAAGGAATTTGGTGAGCAAATAAAACAGCTAAAACAGTAAATCTGTATTTACAAAATAGCATTGTCATTTTAAAACACTCTCCATCCACAGTAGTGTTTTCAAGCATTTTCCAAAAGTTTCTCATCCACACTGAAACACCAGAAAATGTTACATTTGCTTTACTTGTGCATGTGTAACGCCTCAAATAACTCACTGAGATGATACAGACCAAACAGACACATTAAGTTCCTATCCAAGCTCCCACTCGCTTCCTGTTATATCCCCCCTTAAAAAAAACCCTCACCAAGAAGAACATTTTTAAATATTTTTGTGTTTTTGCAAACACAAAGCAAGTATACTTGTCTGTTTCTCACATCTTATCAAATCGTGTGCAGGGAAATTAATGATATTTATGAAGAACGTCACACGAGTGTAGTAATTAAAGTGGTTTGCTAACAGACATGTTGAGATCACATGACCAGACAAATAAGAAGATGCTGCTTTCACATTGGACATTTGTTACTAAGACATCATGCACCGTATCAGACCGTGTGCACGGAAAACCACCTGGGGAAGCATCTCTTTCTCAGTTCAATACAAACTTTTTTTAGTTTTAAGCACATCCTGCATGTTACGACAGTCACGTTACATGATTTATCTGATTTGGATGTTACGTATTATGTATGTTACACTGACAGTGCACCGCTACTAAACCACAACTAAACATGTAAACCTGTAAATGTCAAAAAAAGGTTTCCATTGTAGTTGTGCAAAATATTCCTTTTTCAATTTGCCTAAAAAAACACCTCATGTGAGCGTGTAAACATTTTTTAGCGACATATGGGAGTTTTTGAAGGGTAATAGAAACACAGACAGTGGTCAGTGTGACTAGTAATCACTTTAGTTGCAAAATTTTGAACCAGCTAAAGTTTATTTGTTGATCCTGCAACATTTATAAGGTGAAAGAAGGCCATGATTATGATTATTAACAATTTGTGAATGCAACAACCAGGTATGTAATTGTGGAAAATGCAATTGTACATCTCTCTATCAAGATCTGGATGGGTGGAGGTCCTAAAAATGTGGATGGGGTCCTAAAGAAAGCAAAGAATTAATATTCGACAAAAGTTCTGAGATTACAGGTTACACCTTTCAGTAGTTAAGTAGGTATAGGATTTACCATGCATGGGTTTGGATTTGATGCTTTTCAGTGTTTTGATGTTTGTTGCTTCATGCATTTAAACTGGTGTTAATTTCTATTTGTCTCTTTTCACCTCAGACCTGATGATGCTAAAAAAGGAAAGTCAAGAACTCAATGAAACAGAAGAGAAAGTTCAAGATGAGAAACAGCATGATTTCAAAACTGAAGAAAAAGTAATTAGTTGCTCACAGAATGAAAAGACTTCCTCACCAAAAAAAGTAAAAAAAAATGCAAAACCTTAATTCCCAAACAAGAATTCACACTGGAGAGAGCACTTTCACCTGCCAACAGTGTGGAACATGTTTCACACGAAAAAGAGATCTTAGAGTCCACATGAAAATTCACACTGGAGTGAAACTTTACACCTGCTCTCAGTGTAGTAAGAGTTTTACACTAAAAATGTACCTTAATGCCCACATGAGAATTCACACTGGAGAGAAACCTTACACCTGCACACTGTGTGGGAAGAGTTTTACACGAAATGGAGATCTTAAGACTCACATGATAATTCATACTGAAAAGAAGCCATTAATATGCTCTCAGTGTGGAAAGTGTTTTACACAGAAAAGAGCCCTTCATGCCCACTTGAAAATTCACTCTGGAGAGAAGCCGTTCACCTGCCCTCAGTGTGGAAAGTGTTTCAGGCTCAAAGAAAATCTAAAGACTCACATAAGAAGTCACACGGGAGAGAATCCATTCACATGTGATCAGTGTGGAAGGAGTTTCAGACATAAGGTAAACCTTAATCATCACGTGAAGATTCACTCAAGAGAAAACAGTTTTAAATGTCATCAGTGTGAAAGGAGTTTCAMAGAGAGGGAACATCTWAAGAATCATGTCAAAATTCACATAGGAGAAAAGCCTATCATGTGCCATTACTGTGGAAAGAGTTGCTCAAAAAACGAAAAGCTCAAGGTTCACTTGAGAGTTCACACTGGAGAGAAACCTTTCACCTGTGAACAGTGTGGAAAGAGTTTCAGGGTTAAAGAATACCTTCAGATTCACAAGGTAGTTCACACTGGAGAGAAGCCTTACAAGTGTCTTCATTGTGAGAAGAGTTTCAGATATCAAAACAGCTTGAAACGTCATTTGAAAACTCATTCTGGGAAGAAACTGCCGTTTTCTTCAGTGCGAGAAGAGGTTTAGAAAAAGGAGCAATTTCTACGATCATCTGCACATTCATTTTGGAAGACATTCAATTGTAATAACATTATTTGCCATCACACTTACAAATACATGTGAAAAGTCATGCAAATATGAGACCCTGTTTGCGTCTTTGTTTAAGAGTATGACGAGAAAAAAATGCTGTGTGAAATCAAGGTTACATTCATGCTGCAGCTGAACTTGGGCTACATCTGACTGTCACCTTCATCTCTTTATGCTTCACCATAAGGCTTTTTATTTTCTTTTGTGCATATGCATTCCTGTGGCCGTTTCTGACCATCTGCTTTGCTATAGTTTCAAATATTGAATGGTTCTTGAGGTTCCCTCAAATTTTGACTATGTAGAGCCGGGGTACTCAACAGGCAGCCCATGGGCTGCATTCGGCCCATCTGTATACATTTTTGTAACCCGCATCATGCTGAAGATTAATGTATTTTTATTTCAATTTGCGCCCAAAAGTAGCACATATATTAGGCAGTGTGACTTTATCCTTGCGTCATTTAAATGCAGTTGTTACTCCTTGTATCAACTTTGCATTGTGTAAATGCCAGAAAGTCAGAAGCCAGAAAAGCAACAAACAAACCATAAACAAACTTTTAATCAAATTATGAATGGGTTAAAGCAAGCAAAAAGCACGCCAATTACAATGAATGGAGCTATAATCACATAAATATGTTCATGAGTTCTATACTGTAATTAAGTCGATTATCATTTGATTATAAATACCAGAGATGGCACAGCTACACACAGATGAACCATATATTGTTTTGTTCTCAGTTCAAGCTTTTCTGTCTTCTTATTCAGTAACAGCATCATGAGTTCTGTTACTACTGTGATGCATATGTGGAGTTTCTGCGTGAGGGTGCCCTCAGACATCCAGTATGAATGAACAGACATTACATGTGTTTAGCGCTCAATAATGCACAGTATTTTGGGCATAAATAAGAAAAATAACACTTCTCTCTAAAGAAATTTGTAGACTATATTTGCTCTAGAATTTTTTGAGTTTCAACATTCTGTGTTTAATACGTAATAAACTGCATTTCTAAATCATAAAACTTTAAGACAGTATTTGCAGTTTCACTGATGCAAATTGTAATTTGTGGCCCTTTGCATTTTATGTGTTTTAAATGTGGCCCCCTTGGCTTCTGAACTTGAGTACCACTTAATTTCATGCGTTTAATCCTCTGAATCTAAATATTACCCAAACTTTTACCTTGCTGGAAAGCAACAAAGTAACTGGAAGTTTATAAATAAATTGACAAACTAAACAAAGTGACTTGTTCCAATTGTTTAGTGGATTTCAATTTAATGTTGTAATATCTGGATAAATTTACTGACTGAACCCTGTTAACACCAGGCAACTTCAAATTTATGATCAGGAACAGCATGGAAATATTCTGAGTTTGGGCTTTTTTTTTTTTTTTTTTAATCAGGATAGTTCATTCTTTGGTGTGCATCCAGTAGCCTGTATGTACATATATACGTACTGTTTCCTTTCTAATTAATCTGCTGCAATAAACAATCCTAAGCAGTTTGTCTTATTTCCTTTTCTTGTTAATTATATAATAAAGAAAGTATTTAATTGATTCATTCTCCACACTGCTTAGGCTGCTGGAGCTGATCCCATATGCAGGGCCAAAGACAGAAAACACCATGGACAAATGGCCAGTCCATCACAGGGTTAAATATATTTAAAAGCATAATTCACCCAAAAATTACAATATTGTCATTTACTCTAATGGCGATCCAAACCCATATGATTTTGGTCAAAAACACAATAAATTGTATAATAATGCTGCCCCAGTCACACAATCTGTTCTATAACGCATCCTCAATCTCAAACCTCTGCTCCAGAAACTGTTTTGAGGT
>JAHKKF010512712.1:0-35423 GCA_019740295.1 Labeo calbasu | reverse complement strand
GTTCAGAGCGCGGTCACGCTGAAGGCGTTCCCCTAGCGTTTCGACGCGGCGTCTCGTTCCCTCGGGGAACCAGGGTTACATACGTAACCCAAGACGTTGTTTTAACTCAGCGTTTTTTTAGAGTGTAGTACTTCCAAGAATAGCAAAATACATGACCAAATGCAGTACAATGGAACTTGTGTGTAAATTATAGTTATAGGTAACACTTCATTTTGATAGTCCATTTGACTCTAAGTAAAGTAAGTCAACCAGTCATTAGAGTATTAGCAGACTGTCTGCTCAATATCTGCTGAAAATTTAGTTTCATGCTCCTCCAACAGGCTTTCCACTGACTATAAGTAACTTTGCATGGACTTGTTGATTTATTCTACTAACCTTAACCTTAACCTAACCTAATCTTAACATAATACTCCAATGAGAGTAAATTGACATGTGGTTGCAAAGTTACTTACAGTTAGTGGACTATCAAAATAAAGTGGTTATAACATGGTTATATATGATCTGGTACTTTTGAAAATGCAGGGTTGCTATGTGACATGTTACTTAGAAGACAGAAATTACATGATCAAGAAAAAATGAGCTCAGATCTGAACTGTGTGTAGGATCCTGAAAGGTTATTTTGAGAAATGTGTGTCAGGTGTTCCTATTATATTGCAGCTAAATTACATAGCTAGGAAGAGCTGTAACAGCTAAGTGTATTACAGATAGCTTTTCACCCTCCCGGTCACCCGTGTGATGATGCAGTACGTGCCGGTTTAAGCCGGCGGTGTGTGTGTGTACGTGTCACATCACACATCCAGGTGAGCTCCTGGGCATAAAATCCGCAGAGTGGATTTGGTTCTCTCTGCTGGGCTGATACCAGTCACAACAGAGCTGTTGACAGATGCTGGCTTGGACACTGGCCAGGCTGTGGTTTAGTCTAAGGCTTCTCCAGAGTCAAAGAGCCAATTTTATCCTTTAGCCCACTGAGCAAGTCGCAACCTGCCTGGATTACTGGCTGCTAAGTACAGTCGTGACCGAGAACAGTGATTTAAGCAGTTCCTTCAGAAGGGACACAAATTAAAACAAGCCATAGAGTAAATGCTGCCAATATACTAATGCCGTCTTACTGAGGTGCACTCCCATAAACCCTTGTCCTAAAGGTATCTTAACCCCAGTGAACCTGAAAACACCCCAACCTGATTCCCTGACCCAGAGACTAAAGCACATTCCTGGACATGACCTGCTGTCTCATTGTAACCTCTAAATATCACTGAACTATAGTAGAGAAATGTAATTCCATATGTGGGTCATATTTCATAAATCAAGATTGCAAGGTCCACACTGTAGAAATACAGCACTGTAGTTTTCAAACTAATATCTGCAAATGACTTACTGTTTTCCTTATTGTTTAAATTCTTCCCGTTCACCAGGGTTAGTGATTCTGCCCTGAACTGCTTTGTCAGCATTTTGAAGACTTATAGCTGAGGAGCTCAGAGTTGTCAGCATAGAGCAGCTGGATTCATGTAGGTCACGCATACGGCACGTAGCCGTCAGGCATTAGGCTCTCATCTGGAGTGCAGGAATGCATGTCTTTCAGAGGAACAAAAAAAAAAAAAAAAAACTAGGACAGAGAAAAAGAGACAGAGAAGAAAAGCCAAAATGTGCTATGTGCTTCTTTGTCAGCAAACATTTTGAATAGAACAATTCAAACAAGTAACTTAATTTTGTACACCAGTTCTGTCCAGAAAAAAATTTGCAAAAGGGAGGTGGAGAAGAAAATGGCATGCACTGTACGTTCTAGATCGTATGCAATGTTCAGAGCTTTCAAATTTACTTTTTGTCTACTCAAAGCTTTTTGGAAAGATGTTTCATCATATGAACAATTGACATATTGGCAAAAAACAGTACCATCCATTGAACACACTGTACTTTTATCCCTCACAACGCTACCCTGGCTAAGGCCTATCAAGTAGACTTAGTGAAGTAGAGTGGACAGTACTGTACAGAATTCCTTGTTTTAAATGTGAAAGCACTTTCACCTTTGGCCTCATTCTTCTGCTGGCTCAGTCTGAGAACCTCATTCCAGCCGGTTCCTCACCCCATTCAAAACACGAGTACTCTGGTTAATGATGGCTTAGAGCTGGACCCTTCAAAAAGGTTCAGCTGTATCAAAGGCCAGAGGTTAACTGTTTAATCCTTGGAGGAAATTTTAAAAGAATTTATTAAAAAAAGTAACCTTATATCCATCCGCTCACAGATATTTCAGTATTTTTTGGGACAAAGAAGTTTGTTGTATCTGTAGATGATTGAGACACTATGCCATTATTTTTTCTCATCAGCAAACATGATATTTGACAAGTTGGAAAATGAAATATATGACCCTTTAAACCAATGTGATTGATGTGGTGCCTGAGCAAGACAAGCCAGTCTTTTGAAATGTTTTATAGCTTAGTCCCACATCACCATCTGTTCATGAAAGAACAACCAAATAATCCCATCGCCTGGGCCTTTGACCACTGCTCATTCTTAATTCATAACATTTGTTTAAGGAATAGCTTGTTTAAAAATGGAAATTCTGTCATCAGTTACTCACTTTCATGTCGTTCCAAACTTATAATGGCTTTCGTTCTTCTCTGAAATACAAAGGAAGATATTTTGAAAAATGTTTCAACTGTTTTGGTCCATATTATCAAAGTCAATGATCACTTTGAATAAACAGTTTGAAATTTAGGTATAAAGAGATTGAAAGTTTATCCACTCTCAAGTCTGTGGATCACCCTAAGGGGCCATAGTGATTGGAGGGGCCAAACTAATTGAAATTAGTTTGTTTTTGCTTGCAAAGCTTTGAGTACCCCAAACAAGACCGACAAACTTTACATTGAGAGTGAGTTTTTTGGGGAACACAAAAGCATTTAAATCTAATGGCTTGTTTTCACCAAGCAGTATGGGTTAGTACAGTACAGTACAATTGGGAACGGAACACTGTGATCCAGCACCAACTGTTTCCACCACCAACATTACCCTTACTTGATAAGCGTGGTGTATGCTGGAAGATAGTGATCAATCAGCACGACAATAGCCGGTTCTCAATACTGACATAAAGCACAGCTCTGCCTCTTTTTGTTAAATGTCAGTTTTAACAAGCAATATCACATGAGTAGACGTTAGTGTAACGTGGAGAGGGAGACGGGAGGCGAGGGGATCCATGCGCAAGCTTTTATTGAATGGATGAGGCAAAGACATGGTCAGACAGGCAGGGTCAGAGCAATAACAAACAGGTATAACGGAGGGAGGCACAAGAGAAGTCCGTGAGGCTGGCGTGGGTCGATCAACGGCGAACATAATCCATGACATGCGACAGAAGAATAATCATTATAACGAGCAAGAGTCCAGAAAGGCAGGCAGCGAGACAGACGAAACGAGATGACCAGGCGAGAATACTAAACTAAGGAAACTAGGAACTCAGGAACTCAGGAACACGGGAACTAGGAAACTAGGAACTCAGGAACACGGGAACTAGGAAACTAGAAACTCAGGCAACTTAGAAAACAAGGAAACAGTGCTAGCACTAGGTGAGCGCTAAACGCAACTGATACAATTCTCCACAATACACTCCACAATACACGGCGCCTGCCGAGTGAAAGTCTGGGGCTTTTATAGGGTTGCTGATTGGCCACAGGTGTATGGCGCAATCAGCGTGGTGGATAGTCGGAGATGCAGTCCGGGGTGTAGTGCAACAGTCTGTGTGTAATAATGGGACGAGAGTGACATCTGGTGGTGAGTGGACCACAGGTCACCGACCAGATTTGTAACAGTTAGGGGTGTAAGAAAATATGGATACACGTGAGTATCGCAATATTTTGTTTGGCGATACTGTATTGATTCTCAGAAACGGAATATCATGCAAGATTCATGGCAGATGATTCGTTTTGAGTTTATATCCCAACCACTAGATGGCAGCCTTCTTATCTCTGAACTTAAACAGTGACAGGAAATATTAGCATGAAGGCACGTTATTCGTTATTAGCATGAATGTTATCTTTAATATAATTAGCCGTGGCAGCCACACGGCGTTTCTGCTGCTTGCCACGTCCCGTGTGAAAAGGTCTCCATGGTGGGCGGTGTGGAAGCTTTCTCTCGTGGTGGGGGCGTTTTGTGCAGTTGGTGATTCCACGTGGAACATAAATACAAACTGAAATCTTGTGAAATCCAAAACTTGTAAAATTCTCAGAACAAAAAGGTTCTAAGAATGGTTCTAAGAATGTTCAGTACATTGTTTTATAAAAGTTTATAAAAGCTTACATTTTATACATTTAATAACTAAAGAATCCTGCAGGTATTTTATTTCCCCCCTTTACTCGTACTGCACAAAAAAGTAATTCAATAAGAATGTTACAGGGACTGATATTTTGACCTTTTTGAACTGAACTTTTTGCTAAGGTTTGCATATGGTGGTGTGTTCTTAATTACAGCTTTCCTTAAAGTATATCCTATTCTTAAATTAAGAAATATCCCTATATATCGCCTTGTTTACAGTATCACAGTGTATCGCAACATATCGTATCGCAACACCCTGTATCGTGATACGTATTGTATTGCCAGATTCTTGACAATACACAGCCCTAGTAGATGTGAGATATCGGCACTGCTGTGATTCAGCCGTACGGCCTCATGACGATATACAGCCATATCTCACGTCTACTTGTGTGATAACAGTTTGATGGCACGAGTGTGTACATACACAAACAAAATAACAATGGAGTGTCTTTAAAAACCCTCTTTTGTGCAGAATTTTCATCCACAACGGATTCAAATCAAAGTAGTAGATAGTTGAACAGCTGAGCCCAAGCTTCTGTTACTAATTCCAAAATGTCAATTTAGAATTAGTAACGAAGGAATGTTGAGTTGCTTCATTGAAAGCTTATAGTGCATTACTGTATTAAAAGCTGTGTATTTTGTTTAGTAGAGTATTGAGAGGGAGAGATTGACTGAGCAGTAATAATTACCTGCATCTGATACATCTGATCACAATAAATCAATGTCCGATAGGCTTGTACTATCCGTTCATCTGTTAAGTATTCCTGATGACAGCAGATCTGTGCATTCGTTGGCTGTGTACAAGCTTGTTTTGACAGAAAAAATAACTCCTTGCTCAAAACTGTGTATTTTTCAAATTAAATGTCTTTATTGCTGACTCGTAAAACAGTCTCGTAACCATCTAATGGCGGAACAACATAACGTCTCAGGTTATGTATGTAACCCTGGTTCCCTGAGAAAGGAACGAGACACTGTGTCCTCTAGAGGTCGCTATGGGGAATGTCTTCGTGACCCGTGTCTGAAGACTACATACAAAAACTACACAGTACTGGCCGGCCTATGACGTCACTGCTGGCATGACTCGTCACTGCTGACGTCATACCAGCGCGACCACATAGTATAAAAGGGCGCTGGTCGAACACATGATCTGCTGCTTCGTCTGAAGCTCATGTCCGAAGCATGGCGTTGAGACTAGAGGACGCAGTGTCTGAGACAATCCCTTTCGAGGGAACTTCAAACTGTGTCCTCTAGAGGTCGAGCACTAAGTACCAGCTCCACCCAAGGAGAGGGAGCTGCCCCAATGACGTCCAGGCAGCTATCATTGACTTAATCCCTTCGGCCAAAAGGCCTGAGCTCCATACCCAAGAACTTACCTGTAAGGGCAGGGCTAACAGAAGCCTGACCCTAGGGCAGAGCTCAGTCTTGGAATCAGAAAAGAGATTCCTTTAAGAGATATACCCTGTTCTAGAGATGTACACACACAGTAGTCTAGACCTCGGCTTGTCAACAGGGGATTTACCTACTGCTCTGCGTGACCTCGCTCGAGGAGCTGGTCGGGCAGGTCATCTGCAACCTGGTCAGAGGTATCGATAAGATACATAAGTCGAGTGTGGCCCAAGGCACTGGGGCCAAACATCTCATGAAAGGGTATGAAGCTAAACGCGTAATCCCCACCATACAGGATTTTAGAAAGAACACAAGAAGCTAATGTGCGTTCTTAATCTCAACGTGGATTTTAGTATGTGCCCGGCTAGCCTGGACACTTAAATACCGTTCACAAAAAGAGGCTCTGGGAAGCAGAGAACACCCAAATAAAAGCCCAAGTAGGTCAGTGCAGCCTCCGCACAGTCAAAGTGGCGAAATTCGAAACACATCGGGTGGCAGCAAGCAGCCGATTTATTTGATGAGATTGTAACACAAGCTCAGTCCTAATAACCAAGGCGAGCATTTAGCACCCGCAGGGTAGATACCTCACCAACAATGGGGAGGACCTGTTCATTCTGCCCAAGGACAGCCATTGAATGCACAACAGCCGTAGGGTAGGTACCTAACCTACCATAGAGCAGGACCTACCCATTGTGCCCAAAAACGGCTTGCTTCAATGATCCTACGTTAGCGAGGGGAGCACAGCCCTGCTCATCCATTGTCAGAAGAGACATCACAAGGGCAGAGAAGAGGTCTAATGACCTGGGCTGCTGATCCTATGAAGTTCCAGAAGGCCAAGGCCTTAAGTACCCAAATAGAAAACACATCGGGCGGCAGCAAGTGGCAACTTATCCAATGAGGTTTTCAAGGAGCATCAGCAGCCGTAGGGTAGGTACCTCACCTCCCTAGGAGAGGAGGAGGACCCACCCACTCTACCGAAGGATGGCGTGCTTCAAAAACCCTGTTTCCATGAGGTGAGCACTACCATTTCCTGAGATGAGCATGTAGAAGGTAGTAACCAAACAAGATCCAACATCGAGGGCGATCGAGTCGTTCTTACAGAAATTAGTTCAAACAACTCATGTGAAATAAAGTGCTCCAGTGTCTTCAGCCTGTGGCTGAGGCAAGCACCAAGGCCAGCCCTTCATGGAGGGGAACCTTGCCAAGGCCACCAACAGTGGCTAGAAAGGAGCATTGCATTACATGAGGATTGGGTAAATAGCCTGGTAACAGGAAGCCCCTCAGGGCAAGACATGAGTGCGATGTGGCCAGCCAGGGATGTCCAGGGGCATCCTGTGAAGTGAACTTCAGAGAGCTTACCTAGAGGACGGACAAATAAGTCCTAGAAAAACTGTAAAATGAGTAGAAAGCATCTCATACTGGAAGTTACCTGAAAAGGAAGGACCAACAGACCCTGGGGTTGCAGTAATGTAGCGGGAATGCAGCAAACAAGGAACTACCTCGTAGTACCTAAAGGTTCAGCTGCAGAAATAAGACAAGCCTTCCAAATCCGATCTAGGATGGAGATATCAGCAGCAACTAGGGGTCCCGTCAGCAGGGAGGTCCTACCCTGAAACATAGGAATACCACAGAACCCAACCGAACATACTGCAACACAAGCCTAAGCGGCTAATAACAAATACCAGTTCTAGTGACATAAAAGAAAAGGATTGTACTCACCACCATGGCTCCCCATGATTCATCCACAGACATACTAGAAGGGCTAGTGTGAAGACTGAGTCCGGACCATCAGTTAGGCTGTTTTGTACACAATAGAACATAACCCCGCACATCATAGGTCAATGTGCCTAGGAAGGCTACAAGAAGGAGACCAGCTGAGATTAACCTGACAACAAAGAGTGGGCCGTCTACTTACAACCCTAGCAGGGGAGACAGCACTGTCTAGGTAAGAGCTCAAAGAGACCGCTACTTAAAAAACCCTAGAAGGGGGAGCAATCACTGAGCTATCAGCAGCTAGTCCTGCATAGCCAGTTCGAAACCTTCCTAGAGGCAGCCCAGACCACCAGAGTGGGCCTTCTACTTACAACCCTAGCAGGGGAGATAGCGCTATCTAGGCGAGGGCTCAAGGAAACCGCTACTTAAAAGATCTTAGGAAGGAGAGCAGTCACTGAGCTAGCACATACTAGGCTTTCATAATATCATTATGATATTGAGCTAGCACATCATTGGCTTTCATAATATCATATATAATATCATAATATGAAAGCCAAGGCATCTGCGAACCTCTTTGTTGAGTAGTGTTGTTGAGTAGTTCAAACATAAAGATTGCCATGTGCTGATCACCCGCTTATTTCCCCTCCATCACAATGTGACCTGTCATTGAGCTTGTTGATATGCAAATCAGGCTTATATGAGGCTTAGAATTCTTTAGTGCGAACTTGACTTTACCTGTAGTTTTCAAATAATGCTGAGGGACTTGATTAGTTGGAATTGTTATGCACGCTGTTTTATCGGTTTCACTTTCGCTTTTGGAATGGATCACGTTTAGAAAGTAGGGGAGATGATGGGGGGGGGGTTTGGGGGGGCAGAGTCACTCGTTTGGGGGAGCACGGCCCACTTGGCACCGACCGTGCTTCAGAGAGAGCTTAATATTTGTGCGTGTTCTGAGGCGTGGTTTGTGCACCTCAGATGAGTGCATACACAAATCTTATAATCAAGCTTGCGTCCTCTGGCTTTTAAATGTTTAAACTGGCAAGGTTTAAATGAGTTTAGTTTAAACACAGATATCAATGTGTGCTGTTCAGGTCTCATTGGGGCACGCAGGCTATAAGTACGATGACAGAATTTATTACTGCTAATATTCCAGCATATACAGCATTCGCACTGAAGAAGAGTGAATGGTTTGTCCATGTTTTTTTTTTTTCCTCATCGCTGTTGTTGTAATGTACTGGGAAGCCAGAATGTGCATCCATCAACAGAAACATACATTAGCCGAACCCTGTTTGTTTTACGTGTTATTCCTAACAAACCGTATTACAGATGCTCTCTCATGCTGTAGGTCATCACAGCACCTGACACCATGTGATGCCGAGTCGAACAATCGGTTCAGATATGTTGCATGCTAGATATTTATAGTATTTTGCATTGGCGAGGGGTCTGTGTGCCTCTTTGATGCGTCATTGAGTAGTTCAAACATAAAGATTGCCAACCGTTGATCGCCCACTTATTTTCCCTCCATTAAAGTATGACCTGTCATTGAGCTCGCTGATATGCAAATCGGACTTAATCAGGCTTAGAATCCTGTAGTGTGAACTTGACTTTACCTGTAGTTTTCAAATAATCCTGAGGTACTTGATTAGCTGGATTAGGTGCGTTTAATTAGGGTTGAAGCTAAACTGTGCAGGCTCACCAGGAACTGAGTTTGGCACCCCTGCCTTTGAGGCTCTGTACAAGTCAAATAAATTGATCAGTGCACACATACTGTATGCAGACTACATAAAATATGGCAATATCAAACCTAATTGGTTCTCGCCCTCCACATTTTGCAGAAGAAAGAAAGCTGTATAAGTTTGTAAGGGCATGAGGGTAAGTATTGCATAAAGTTAAACGTGTGGTGACATTTTGGAACACAACCTACATAAATTGATCTTGCATAGCTAAA
The DNA here is from genome assembly GCA_019740295.1 of Labeo calbasu. Lineage (NCBI taxonomy): Eukaryota > Metazoa > Chordata > Actinopteri > Cypriniformes > Cyprinidae > Labeo > Labeo calbasu. Next base: position 26,077 of record JAHKKF010512712.1, on the reverse strand, counting down.
AGAATCATTTAAATATTTGCATAAATCATGCTTCTTACCTAAATGATGATCAAATTCATTTTTGCAATTACACTTAGGGTTGATACTAAATTCACAGAAATTACACACTTAACATTTAAAGTCATAAAAATATATAAAGTTGAGAAGGGTTTTATTGGACAGTGTTCAGCAAATTTACATTTTCTTTGATGTAAAGCCTGTCTTTGTCAAGGCCTAGAAATACAGAGGGATCAATGCCAAAAGTCTGACCATGTTCAAGTTCAAGTTGACGAATGACACTAAAGCTATTGTATAAGACTTTGTCAAGTGAATTTTCTTTTGAAGACATCCAAAGGACAACGGATATCCACTTTAAGCTCCTACATGTAACAAGCCATGTGACAGATGAAGGTTAAGCTAGTGGAAGTTGACCCAGCTTGCAGCATACATATCTAGATTTCATCACACATTAATCAGAATCTCTTTGTGTGAATCCTTTAACTGTGAAATGGATCTCTGCCATGTGAGTGAATGGCCTTTAGTTCCTCTGGTTATGGAGAGGAGGAGTTAGTGTCTGGGTGGCATGAATGGGATAAATTGGTACAGTGCTGCTTGCCCTGAAACGACTGTTAAATCAAAAGTAATGATGTCATTCTTTTTGTGTGTGGGGTTTTCGTCCCCAAACAGACAATGATCTGCTGTTGGGCTGAATGAGCGGCCCTGCGGCCCAAGGACACAATTAAACTCCCTGGTCCTATTGGGGAAATATTTGGCTCTTCTTTGGTTTTATCTCAGTTGGATACCGAAGGCTTAAGAGGCTGTCCATTCAGGACTGGATTGTTAGTGCCTACGTGTGTGGCTGAGAGCGAGATGAGGGGCCAAAGGATCGGACAGCAGGGATTCATCCATACTGATAGTGTCCGTGTGATCTATATATAGTCCCTCTGTTCTTCCGCTTGCTAGCCCAGATGAAAAGAAAGCCGTTTGCCAAAGAAATATAAGATTTATATCTTTAAAAATGCTGCATTGCAATAAATTAACTCAAATTACATTTCATACCTCTGTTTGTGTGTGTGTGTGTGTGTGTGTGTGTGTGTTTCTAAAAAACTACTGAAACACATTTAAACTTGTTAAAGCTTTAAAAATGTTTGTAAGCCATTACATTTATAAATCATCACATTATGTGACTTAATAATGGCATTATTATTACAATTTATGAAAGGTTTATTTATTATTTAACCTTATTTATTTTTCTTTCTTTCTGTCCTCTCCTCCTTTGTGTGGGGGTGTGTTGATGATGATCAGTTGTTTTTGTAGTTCATTGAAACCTCGGTGTGGTGAAGACTACAGTCAGCGCTGTATAGCAACCTCAGCACTTTTTGGCCCACTAGAGACTACATTGTAACCAAAAGGCAGTGCTGGCTTATTTTAGCTCAAGGTTAATCATATGGTTGCAGTTACATTTTTGGAGTTGTGTCATCTGATAGGAGTGTCCAAGTCAAAAACACTGTCTTTGTCACAATAGATAGAGAACATTATTATAGTCTGTTTGACATTTGTCAGTACTACCCAAAAGCAATGGCTGATAAATATGGTGACAATACAGACAAAAAGGTTTAATTATTGGTATAATGTGTTATTAAGACATTTTTATGGAAGCCTGTTTCTGCCACTGAATAAAAAATAAAAGGTAATTATAACTTTTTATCTCACAATTCTGAGTTTTTCTCGCAATTGTGAGTTTACATCACGGAATTCTGATTTTTTTTCCCCTCAGAATTGTGATATATATATATATATATACTCATTTACTCAATTGCGAGTTATAAATTCAGAATTGCGAGGTTACGTCTTGCATTTCTGGATATGAACTTGCAATTGCAAGAAATAAATTTGGAATTGCAAGATAAAAGCTTTCTTGTTTTCTCAGAATTGTGAGCAGAGTTGCCAGGTTTTCACAACAAAACCCACCCAATTTCTACTCGGGTTTCGAGGTGGGTCCCCCATTAAAAATCGCGTTCCCGGGGAAAAAATACACATTTTTTTTCTTGGGGTTCCCCTAGTAAATTCATATTTCAAGGGCTAAATATGACATTATTGAGGTCTCTTCAACCCACGGATATTAAAAACAGCCAGCGAGGGGGGAAAAATATTTTTTCCTATATTTGCGAGTTTATTGCAATTGCATGTTATGAAGTCAGAATTGTATGGAAGCCCGTTTCCGCCACTGAATAATAATAATAATAATAAAAGGTTATTGCGACTTATCTCACAATTCTGACTTTTTTTTTCTCAGAATTTTGAGATATAAACTCAAAATTGCAAGTTATAAAGTCAGAATTACGAGATATAAGCTCACAGTTCAGAGAAATAAAGGCGCAATTGCGTGTAATAAACTCAGAACCGGACTTTATAACTCGCAATTGTGAGTTTATATCTCACAATTCTGAGATAAAAAGTCAGAATTGTGAGATACAAACTTGCAATTGCGAGAAAATATTATTTAAAACTACTATTTCTCACAATTGTGCGTTTTATAACTCACAATTCTGAGAAAAAAGTCAGAATTGTGAGATAAAAAGTCGCAATTACCCCTTTTAAAGTTTTTATTCAGTGGTGGAAACAAGCTTCCATACAGTTTAGAGGTGCAGTATTTCATTAAATTGCTGTTTGTGAGCTTTTCTAACAAATGGTTCATGCAGAACCATAATTCCCATTCAGTTGCATGTCACTTCAGATTTTTTAGGCCAAGTTGTTGTTTTTTTATTCACCTTCCAAAAAATTATGTTATTTGTATCTTTGATCATTTTTGAAAGTATTAGTCTACTAAATGTGGCAAAAATTCAGTCCAATCAAGCCACCCATTCAGTCAAGCCACACTTTCCACAGAATCTGTCATCATCCACCTACTCTAATGTCACTCCAAACTTTTATTCCTTTCCTTTCATGCCGCACAAAAGGGGTTCAGAATGCTTGTTGATCAGTTGGACTTTTGCATGGTGTATTAATGAATATGCATAAAGACAGATATTGTTGCAATTTGTTAAACCCAGTGTGACACAATAATTAGACAACAAGGAGCGTTTGATGCTTGACTCATGAATCAGCACAGTTACCCAGGCAGGCAGCCAGGAGTGATAAAGGGGTTAGCTAGAGTCCCATGGTCGCCTGGCAGTGTCTTATAGAAACAAAGAAACATGTTTTTCCAGAGCCCTCTGATTGTTCCTGCTCTGGTTTTGTCTCACTGTCTCATTAGAGGTGAAGTCAGGCCTCAGCCCTCTGCGCACAACGACTTGGAGGAGGAGTCTGGTCATTAAAAAGGCACTTGTAAACCTGAGGGGAGGAGGGAGGGTGAACCTGTCATGCTCATCAATGGATGACTTACAGTCAATCATTTTCCAGGCCAGAGGAGAATTACAAGGTCGTAGTACCACTGATGACAATGGCATTTTCCAAAGCATTTTGAGGCCATCCTGTCGGACTAGATTTTTTTCTCATGTGTCATTTACACGCATTCTTCAACGGATAATTTACAACAAGCATCTTGTAAATTACAAGGTATATAATAAGGTACATCGGGGCTAAAGGCACACCTTCAGGAAAATGGAAAATGTGCTTTTTTTTACCACTCCTATAGTGTATGATTGTAGAAATTAAATTATCTTTTTATTAAACATTGATGGAGCTACACATTTTCTGGGAAAATAAAACATAAACACATTTTTTTTTAAAATTATGTTATTATGAGGTGGTAAGGCCCATTTTCCCCCACATTTAGTTTAAATGGCTTGACAGCATGAGGCAAAAGGATTGATTCAAATGCATAAGAAATATGGCAAAAACATTTGTCTGGGGGCCCTGAATTTTAGCTATTATTATAATATTTTCACACTTTGTGCATGATTTTGTAAAATTACAACTTAATTGGAAGTGATCCAGAATACAAAATATTCTGATCACAAATTCTATTTACCTCATCACTGTTACTTTTGCTCCCTTGGTGAAATACGTGGACATTTGGGAAGAAAATAAATAAATAAATAAATAAAAATAAATAAATAATAATAATAAAAAAAAAATAAATAAATAAAAAAAAATAAATAATATATATATATATATATATATTTTAGGTCTGAGATGAGGGTATGACAAAATCTATGCAGGTGTTTGAAAAGTATAAAAAAATGATGAATGTTTGGTAAAACTGACTTAGACTTAATGTGAACACATACTGGGACATACACTGTAAGGGTAGAGTTTTATTAAAACTAACAGTTCTTCTTACAGCAGATTTGAATGTATTCATGTATTCATTCAAATGTATTCATTGTCTTCTTTACAGCTATGTCTACCTACAGTATGTAAAATAGCATTAAGGGATTTATCTCTTTCCGAGGAGGTCCTTGGACAGATATATAAAACATATTATTTATACATATGGCTCAGAACATAAATGAAACTGACGCTTGTATATAAACTATATTCCTTTAAAAATTACTGGGCAGTAGAACTGGCACTTTATTCCCTAAAACACTTGTCTATTCAGTCTGTGTGAATCAGAGACATGAGCACACTGGAAAACAGGAAAGATGAAAGACAGGAAGTGTGGGTCTTAGCCTGGAACTGAAAGTTAACTCCATTCCTTTCCTTTAACAGCTTTAATCACCCACTGGAAAACTAGGTGTGGTAATATTTATTAATGGCAATTCTGTCACTTACTTACTTGACTTACTGATGAATTAACAACCTGTAATATGTCGGGACACTGTCGGGAAAAAGGCTTCTGCGTGACAATATAATTGTGTTATGTAACTTAATATATCTATTTTGGGATGGACTAGAACATCTCATGGCTGATGCATTCATTTGGTCATAGCAATCTGATTGCTAACTAATCTTTGTTTTTCTTAGTAAATAGGAGATTTAGCTATGCGCTGGAGGCTCTTTGGGGCTCTGAAAGATTCCAATGACTTCCAGATTTGCAATGGAAAAAGTTCCTGCGTTGTTTTAGTCCATTTTGGACACAAACACTTGTCAGAGCTGTAGCCTAGCGGTTAGCGTGTGTGCTCAGACACATAAAGATATAGTTTTGGTCATCATTTACGCTCATCATACGCACCTTCTTTTGTCTTTAAAACAAAATGTTTTAAAGGATGTCCAAGCAGTTCTTTCCATACAACAAAAGCATATTGTGTCAAGCTTCTAAAAGGTATCATAAAAGTAGCCCTATTTTATGTATTTTAAAGCCATGCAAAAACTGGTCATTTGTGACCCTGGACCACAAAACCAGTCAAGGGTATATTTGTAGCAATAGCCAACAGTACATTGTATGGGTCAAAATGATATATTTTTAAAGATCATGTTCCGTGAAGATATTTAGTAAATTTCCTACCATAAATATATCAAAACTTAATTTTTGATTAGTAATATGCATTGCTAAGAACTTCATTTGGACAACTTTAAAGGTGATTTTCTCAATATTTTGAATTTTTGCACCCTCATATTCCAGATTTTCAAAGAGTTATATCTCAGACAAATATGGTCCTATCCTAACAAACCATACAACAATGGAAAGCTTATTTATACTGCTTTCAGATATAATTATAAATCTCAATTTGAAAAAAAGACCCTTGTGACTGGTTTTGCGTTATCTCTCAAATCGTATTTGCTTTTTCACAAATGTAAATTTAGAAGGCATATAGGTGACACAAATTTGAAACTAGTTTGTCATTTAATTTTTCTTCCATTTCCTTACTTCTTTTAGCAATTTTTGTCCCTACTTTATTGCTATCAGAGGCAGGGTCATCATCAGGGAAATGGATGGAGGGAATAAAGTCCTCTGTGGTTTATCATACTTATTGGGCCAAGGACAAAGTGGGCTGACCCATAAAACTTTTTGTCCCAAGCCCTGTGAATTTTAGTGATGGCCCTGATCAGTGGTGTAGGAAAAATGGAAGTGGCCTCAGCAGCACTTGTGAATATTAATTATACAACCGCACATTCGCTGAAAGACAGGGGTTGGTAAATAAGCACTAAGATTGCTGGTACTCCTTTGCATGGTGGTCCTAAGGTTAATGTTTAAATGGAAATGAAGCTCTTGCGATATAATGATTATGTGTCAAAAAGTCGGAGGTGAATAATTTTACTGATAAAGATATATCCATGACTATTATAAAAGCTTTAAGATGACGACGCAAAGATTTACAGAAAAACGCTTATGTAGAGTCCAACAGTCACCATGTGGCAATATGGGTCAGTAGGGTAATGATGGACACACTGTACATTGCATGACATGGCTGCAGCTTATGATGCTGTGAGATGGTGTGCGCACATATGTGACCCAGTCTTCTCCCCTCTGACTGCCTAAATGGTAGAGTGATGAGTGAAAGAGAGGAGAAGGAGGAGGAGAAGAGGAGGAGCAGTCAAGCCAGCTGGAGCACTGGAGAGTTTGCATACCTTTTATGTTACCACCCCTACTGACTCTTTCTTCTGGACTGATTCCAGTACTCCCTCCAGCCCTCTATCCCCGACTTCCTCTCGCTCTCTCCCTTCCTCCCCACCCCCATAACTGAAATAGTCTCCTAAAGGATTGAAAAGGATTGAGTCATCCATTCTGTCCGGTTTCCTGTGGTCACAGAAAGTTAATTTTAGCAGAGGCGGCCATGCAGATATGCGTGCAAGTGTCAAAACCGAGAGAGATGAAGCGTTGAGATGAAACTCTGGGTCCATTAAAGAAAAAAACTCAATTCACTTCCAGAGAAATGGGTGGGTGTAGTCTCTTTGTGTCCGTCTTCTGTTGAACTAGCTGCCTGAAAGTTTGCGTCTGACTTCTTTCCTTGTTTGCGCGTGTGTTTAGGTTTGTGTGTGTGCGTGTGTGAATTTAGGGGTCACCAATGAAACCGCTGGGGTTTGCGTTTCGTTTTTTTCCTCGGCTTTAGTGGAGGAATGTTGGCATAAAGTTTGGCTGGGGGGAAGGCAGTGAGCGGCGTCTCAAGTGCTGGCATTTGTTTCATTTCAGCTGTAATGAGTCTTGCCCTGTCGTGAGAGAAATTTCTGGCTTCAAACTAGCAACTTCAAAGCTGAGCTTTTGAAAGTAAGAAAACTTTCAACAAGTCCTCACATGAAACTCATTCAAGACTCTGGAAAATTAAGGTTTAGACAGCCGAGAAGCTTTGTCTGTCCGGTCCTATCGCCATCTCCACTTCAGAGGAAACAAACGAGCTGATAAAAACGAGGCGTTCTCCTTTCAAGAGCGAAAAGAAACTGAAGCTATGCAGAAGGGGGAAAGAAAAGTTAAGGCTGTGCGTGCGTATGACTGCGCGTCTGTGTATGTGCGTCTGTCGATGTGTGTGCGTGTGTGAGGGGTGTGTGAGTGTGTGTGTGCGACTGTGTCTGTGTGGGAATGATTACATCAGCTTGAGCTAGCCCTATGATTGGTTAGGGAAGTGTGGTTTGATTCACTACCTAAAAGCCTGTGGCTGTAACCCTTTGTGAGGGGAACAGAGGCAAGTTGTCTGCCAAGCTGGAAACAGTGCCATCTGCATGCTCTGTCCTGCGCCAAAGCTAGACAGAGAGAGAAGGAGAAGGAGGGAGATTGTGACAGGTAGGATACGCTGAGCCACTGACAGGAAGAAGCATCTGCAAAGCGTCGGACCTGCTTTTTTTCCTTTTTTTGGTCCTTTTTTTTCTCTCTTGTGGAGTTGTGGAGACATTCGGGGAGCTGGTTCGTCTCTCAGAGTGTGGAGGAGGACACAGGCTGCTGGGGAAAATGCCATCGTGTTCTCCTGACTGTTGCCTGCTCAGGCCTGGGGAGGTAAGATTTCTCCTCAGCCCCAAATGTACAGCTCCTCCTGGCTACTTCAGAATCCCTCTCCCCGTAGGCGACTAGAAGAGTCTGGGGAGTTGGTGTCCGTCTGTAGTGGGGAGGAAAATAGAACCTGTAGAATGAAACTGAAAATCTAAAACAGAGCGTGACGGGAACAGTTGCTTCCACAGTTTAAGTGAACGATGGAATTCGTCAGAGCAGATGTCGTGGAAAAGCTGTAAAGGTTGGCGTAACGGATTTCTGAATGTATGTGTTGTGGGCTGAAGTGTGCTGGGTGAGAGAACGTATGAAAGATCTCAGAACGTGTGAGCGATGTTGCAAATAGGAATAGAGAATTTTCGAGAAAACCTAGTATGTGTGTGATGAAGGGGACACAATGGCACGGGACTCGTTTAGTGTCGGAGCACCAGACTATTTCGACTAAACATCTTTTTTAGCTTTTCCTACTCATATTAATAAGGATGTAGTCTAGACATGGAATTTGGATGTGAAAAGACCTAGATTGGAGCATGAATGGCTTTACGCTTTGGGTCAAAACCTTAGAGGACTTTCATATATTATCTTATGTGTATAAAGATATCGTAGCGTCACATAAAATGCTGTCGTGTTTCACTATTTAATGTTTATTTTATTTCCGCTGGGGCCTTGAAAATAAAATTGTCTTGTGACGCAGTCAAATTTCCCAGTGTGTAAATGTGTTTTTCCATGCAAGAATTTTTTTACTGCTGTTTGAATTTAATCTCAACATCATATCTAAAATATCTGATTTTTTGTTTCATGTATTTCAGATCATAAAAATCTTCAGCGAGGATGGGATGGGAAAGGTGGTGGAGATCCCAGCCGACATGACGGCGCGAGACCTGTGCCAGTTTCTCGTCTATAAAAACCATTGTGTGGACGATAACAGTTGGGCGCTTGTGGAGCATCATCCAGCCCTGGGACTCGGTAACTGGCTTGCTAGTTTTCTAGGCTAGAGGGGAGCGAGTGAATTTATAGAGCTGTTTTAAAAGTGTCTGTGTGTGCGCGTCAACCACTTTAGATGCAGTAATTACAGGGTCTTTTGTGCTGGAGTTGAAATCAATGATGACCATGTAAGAGAAGAAGACAGACTTCCTTGATTCATCCTTTTATGTCCTCGGGCGGAGGGTAATTGATTAACGGTCGCCGGGGGAAATCCTGTCTCACGGAGAGACATAACAGGAAGTTAGGTTCCTCAAGAGTAGAACTGGTACTGGTTATGGTACTTTAGAGTCGAGCTTGGGATATTCACGTGTTTTGTGCTTCAGGACACAATTTTAAAGGTGACCCAACATAGCACCAAAGCTTTTTTTGATCCAAGATTTAACCTAGATGATTTAACTCTACTGCCAGCAAACAAACAAACAAACAAAAAATACTGCATTGTGGTTGGCATAAACCATGTTTATATGCATTTTAATCCATAGGTAAAGTCGTTTGAATCATATTGCCTTTTACTTTGCATATTTCTGTTCATGTTTTTTTGAGAATGAGAGCATGTCATCTTATGCATGTTGACATCTGTCTAATTTGGCTAGATTTTAGAAGATAACAGATTAATCTGTGTCTAAGTACCATAGGTTTTGACTGGACAGACAACTTTGGGAAGTGTTTTTCATATCTTAAAAGTTCATTAGCCTACTGATTTTACAATCCTAACTATGTAGAGTTATATAATTAATTGCATTATATTGTTTGTAATTAGAATCCCCCCTCCCCCCCGTTGTCTTCGACCTTATCAGACCTGTGACTCACCGTTTAAGAACTACTGCTTTAGCTCTTAGCGCTTTAAATTCAAACATGGTCAGTGAGTTTTTTGACGTTGACGGTTGCTGTCAGAGTGCACATGTTGTGGGCAAATCTCTAGGCTAACGCATGCTGTGTGTTAATTGGTTACCTCAAATAACCTGTGCCGTGAACGTGAGGCTTGCTAGTAGAACTTAAGTCAGCCCAGGGCAACGAGTCATACAGGAAGTTCAGCCACCCGAGTACGTGGTCTGGACAGGATTTCGTTTTCCATTCCAACTATTTGTTTTATTTGGCAAACAAACCGTTTTCTTTTTATTTTCAACAGACATCCTGCTCCCCTTCTCTGTATCATCATTCTTTCGTTGTTCATTCAATGTTCTATTTTACTTTCAGTTTCCAAGTGAGTGTAGTGATAGAAAAGATTATTATGATTAGGGAATTTGGGGAAATCTTGGGGAATTTTGAAACTGTAGCTTGCCAAAATCCAAGTCTACACATAATTTAAAGTGGTTAACCTACAGTCAAGTTAATATTTTGAAAAAGTAGGTAGCTACATTATAGGCTGTTAATGAAAAGTAGCTACTACATTAGTAGTTATTAGCTAACTACATTTCTGATATTAAAGGGGATAATGGAAATATATTGTTTTACATATAAATCAGAGATTATTTTTAATAAAAATGTAACTATTCCCAGCAGGCACTGGACATCAATATAGCATCAGGTTGATGTTGAACCCCAACATCGACAGATGTTGTGTAGTGGTTCAGAATAAAAATTAGGTTTCATTTAACATTAGATTTTGGATACACAACCTAAAAACAACAAACTATCAGCGTCAACTGGCATATTGGACATCAAATTAAAATTGACATTAGATGTTGAACTGACATTGAATTTTGGTCATCCAGCATTGCAACTGAAATTTAATCAAGCATCAAAATCTTATAATGTTGTGTGCCTGCTGGGTTTTATCATGTTTATCTGACACAAAAGCAATGAGAATTTCAATGAAAATATTTGTTTTTTCAGATACTATAAACTAAATACAGCTAAAAAAAAAATCAAAATCACTTCTTTATCTGATGTAAACATGGTGAACAGCATCATAAACAAAAAACTATATATATATATATATATATATAGAGAGAGAGAGAGAGAGAGAGAGAGAGAGAGAGAGAGTTCAGATGCTAAACCAGCTAAAAGCCATCTCGGTCAAAAATGAGATAATGATACTGAGTGAATGCGTCTGACACATAATATATGTCCATCAAATACTTTTACTTCAAACTCTCTAAATTCCAGCCTCAGCCCAGTCAAAAGTACCACTACTTACATAGAAACCTATACAAAGTAGCCAGAAAGAAATGATCATTTTAAAGAAATACGTCAGATACTATATATATATATATATATATATATAGTACAGGGGTGCACATAAGTGGTACGCAAGTGTGCATGCATTGCAAAATAAAAAATTAGCTCTATTCGAACTGAAAGCATAAATCTAGGCTAACCGCTGCCGTTTTCAAAGCACAATGCAAAACTGTGACATTTCATTCACTGATGGTCTTCACTCGACAGCGCTAAACCTTGCCGTCGACCTGCAGAAATAAAAGCTCGTGATTTTAAGTTGGAGAGTGATGCAAAATTCATAATTCATGAAAATATTAGCATTTTATTTTTAAGTTTACTACTATATATAAATACCTTCTGTTATACCGTCTAAAATTCCTGTTCAGGGACATCAGTATGGTCAGTTGGTAAACTGCTTTTTTGAACCAATTTATATGAATGAACTTATTTACTAAAATGAATCAGACTTCTCAATGCTACATATAAGAAAGAAGAATGTTTGGAGTGTGTGTTTAATAATTACCTCAGGTTGCTCAGTTGCAAAGTTTTGTGAAATACAATAATAATGTAGTTTTGTCATATTACATCACTACATATGTTTTTTTAGCAAAAATAATTTGTTAGTGTAAAAGCTAAAGCTTTTGTAAAGCAAAAGATCTATTCTCATACTGGAAAATGTAGTTAAGTTAGTTTTGTTTTTGCTGCTTTTCTACATTGACAAACAGTTTGGACAGATGCTTCATTTTATATGCAAAACAGGCTGGGTTTAAAACGTCAAAGCAGTTTGTTATGGATCCACTTTGCTAGAATAGTGCGAAGTGTGGTTGAGCGAAAGCATGACATCATCTCTCTGCAATGCCCGACTCTCTCCTTACTAAGCCAAATATTGAACGGCAGGATGATGGAAAAGCTTGTCACTTCAGAGTACTTCTGTATCTCCAAGCGTCATTTCAAGATGGATGTGTTGTGGGGAAAAGTCATAAACAGGGTTTGCTGTAAAGTGGATTAAAAGTGTGCATAAATTGATATACATTGATATACACAAAATTGTTGTAAGGGTGAATAATTGCTATATGCTTTCTAGAAACAGTAATTCCACAGTGGTGGAAAAAGAAGAGTTTAATTTTTTTTTTTTTTTTTGCAATGTAACAAGTGAAAATGTGCAGCTATTACCATAAAAGACTCACTTCAAAAAAATTCACTCAGAAAGTAAAACTCTGTCATCACTCACCCTCATGTTGGTTTAAACCATAAAACACATTCTTTCACTGCACATTAAATTAGTTGTTTTGTTTTTTTTTCAGGAGTTTTCAAGCTTTAAAAAGAACGCAAAAGCACCATAAAAGAAGCCTAAGAACGTTTACATGACTTGTGCACTATATTCATGTTAACACACACATGCTGTGCATGATAAATAGACCAAAATAAAGTAATTATTTAGTTATTTAGATAATTTCGATATTACCACATGAAGGCTAGGTTAGGTAAGCTTTTTAAAAGTGTCTGTATCAATAATAAAGTTGACCAGAAACTTGTGATTAGAATTGCTTTAGTGCTAAAAAATCAGAAACCTTTTTTTTGACAATTTTTTAATTTTAAATTGTACTTTAGAAGAACATTTTACATTTAACCTTGTATTAAATCATAGTATCTTCTGCATTTTTTCAGACTTTATTTTTCTCGCCATTCACCTCTCGGTCTGTATTTTGGTAAACACTAGAGCATGCAAAATTTCCACAGACACTGTAATATGATGTCAAACTTTTCAACGTCGTTTTTTCTCATCAAAAATATAATCTATTCAAAATATGGAATCTACTCCACTTTACTGCAATGCTAAGAGGTTACACCATGATGTATCAGTGTTCTATTGGTCACATGTCTTTACGTGAAACAAATTTGCAGGGCAGAGCTCACTGGACTTGAACTTTGGAACGCCGTGAAATTTGCATGAGTTTGCGTATCCTGTCTTCCATATTCGCATGCGAATAAATGGAAGTAAATGGAATGAAAAATGGAAAGTGTTATCGCCCCTTAAGGATGTTTACCCCCTATAATTTCCTGCTGCCAAACAAACCCTCTGGACCGTTCCACACTTGGATGAATTTTTGTGTACATGTAAGGGATCAGAGTGAGTTTTTTTAAACGTTTATGGGCAGCATTAGCTACAGCGTCATTCAGACCAGTAGGACAGAGATTGTGAGAAAGACAGGGCAACTAAATAGAGATCAACTTATGCATAAATCAAATGGAGGGTTTTTTACGTCAGTAAGTTCCTATACTGGTTAGGCTGAACGGGGGGTGGGGAGAGAGAGATGGTGTGTGGGGGGGTTTATCTCCTCCAGACAAACTCTCTTTTCATCAGGCAGGGATCACTCACCCTGTTTATTTTTTTGTCTGCCTGCATGAATGCTAACAGACAATGATGTCATTCAAGATGCAAATATTACACCACATATGAGTCTTTGGTTACAAAAGTGCATTTTTGTCATATGTCTATAAACACAGACCTTTTCACAAGTGTAATAAAGTTTTTTAATTGAAAACAATGTGTACTGACCTAATTCTTTTTTCTCCATCATTCCACAGAAAGATGTTTAGAAGACCATGAACTGGTTGTCCAAGTGCAGGCGTCAATGACCAGTGAGAGTAAATTTCTCTTCAGGAAGAACTATGCCAAATATGAATTCTTTAAAAATCCCTTGGTAAGTTAATCCAAGATCTCACTTAAACTATTTCTTAATTAGATTAAGGTGATTGTAGATTATGATTTATTTCCTGCTCGTAGTGTAGGTGCAGGTGTCGGTAGGTACGTAAGTAATGTGACACGGATTAGCGCTGAAGGAAAGTTCCTCACATTAATGGACTGTTTTCAGTCTTACTTGGTAGATGCAGATATCAAGTGACATGATTCCAGTTCAGTGAGCTGCTCTCACACTCTCTCTCACACACTCCAAAAGAAACCTATTCCTCTTACTGTTTGGGCTGGTAATCAAACACTTACACGAACATTCAGTCCTCTTGTAAATTCAGCTGGAGATAGAGAGGGGAAGGAAATCTGTGCTTTAATCATAAGATTTTTTTCAACCCTTGACACTATGTTTTAAATTGCTGTAACACAAGTACGCTCTTGGTAACACTTTCTTTGGGCCTATTTACGCGCCTTGATTGATCAGATTGCATTCCATTCGCACTTAGCACAATGTATTTGCTTCCATAAAATGAATAAAAACAAATAATATTATTTGCATTTGTTTGTATTAGTTGCATTTCCCAAAAACAGCTATGGCTGCAAGTTCAATCATTACCAACAGAGTTTAATGGAACTTGCGACCATAGTTAGCTAATGATGCTTTTCAGCGAAATTTTCTCTTTGCCGTAAATTGTTTGTCACCCAGTGTGACCCTGACAACTAGTTTCATGGTTTCTCCATCTATTAGTCTCATCCTTGATTGTTCAGTCACTTTTGTACCCTGACATATTTCCATTTGGGAAGAATTTAAGTATGTGGTCTGAACAGCTGAATGTGGCTCTTCAGAATACTGCATTCTGATAAATCTGGATCTGGTAAATCGCAGCATTCTGCGGGCAAAAATTTACTGTTAAACTTATGTGGCCATTTTCGTAGACAGTTCTGCTAGTTTCATGTCTCTCCATGGGCTCTTTCTTCTCATATAATAAAATAATTACAATGCTCATCAAACTTTCATGTCCATTTATTATTTATTTGATAAGTAACAGTATAAACAAATAGACTGCATGAAGTCTATTTTGCATTAAAAAAATAATTTACCGTGTATTATCCTTTACATATAATACATAACAGATCATTGATGTATTCAGTTAATTAGAAATGCCATAAAAACATAAGTACCTCAGTAAATGTATGATCTTTTTGGCATTTTTATGCCTTTATTTAGACAGGACAGTGTAGTTTGACAGGAAGCTAAGTGGGAGAGAGAGAAGGGGGTGGGTTTGGGAAAGGCCCTCAAGCCGGGATTCAAACTCAGGACGCCCGCAGCGCAACAGCGCAAAATATCGGCGTGCTAACCACGAGGCTATTGGTGCCGACAATTTATGATCATTTTATATGGTGCAGGTTATATACTAATGCTTGTCTTCTAAATTTTATGACAAATTTATGACATTTATGTGCACTGTAACTAATATTACTTATTAATTTGTTCTATTTATTTTCTGAGCTGTGCAAAGCTTTGTACTGAATTTCCTGAAATTCTTTGTGCTGGTAGAAAATCATTAAAATAAAGTCAATGGGTGGCAGGCTTATGTTTTTCAAAAGATTATGTAATACTCCATTGTTTTGTAGGTTTTTGGACCAAGGAGCTTTTAGAATAATTTCAAATAATTGCTCTTTTCTTTCATCCACCTTAACCACTAAAGACAGGCTTTCTTCAGCAGCCGTTACAAAACCTTTCCCTTTGTTGAAGACTGTTTTTTTCTGTGTGCTAAGGCAAAATGTTACACAAGCAGATGAATGTCTTAAATCACAGAGAATTTCTTATTGTTACTTTGCATTGTTAGTATTGCTAGTTGTAGTAGTAGACTTTTTTCATTTAGTAAGCATTATGGTTACTGTTTCCAAGAATTTATACAAGGATTAACTTTGTATGATGCTCTTACAAAGAATAACAACATTGAATTTATATGGCTATGTGTTTTAGACTCAATGAGGTATGCATTTAGTTTAATAATGGATGATGTATTTAGAGGATAAGGATTTAGTTGGAAATGACTTGTACACTGAAAATGTACAAAGTTATATTAAAATCATACACAAGTAGTGAGCTAAAACATTTTACATTTATTTTTACAGAACTTCTTCCCAGAGCAAATGGTTGCCTGGTGTCAGGAGACCAACGGGACCATCCCCCCATCTCAGCTCCTGCAGGTACAACATGGACACATGTTCTCTTTCCCATCACCCCAGTCTAACATCAGCCCATACATCTTCGACTCTTTGACATCTTCTCTCTTATAATCTAGCTGACTACTGTGTTAGTGAACAAAGTGAACGCCACTCACGTTTTTTTTAATAATTGACTGATTATTTACATTATTTTATTCAGAGTATAAATTACTTTTACAAATAAATAAATAAATATGCATACCTTCTTGGATATAGAGTTTAGAAAATATTGCTTCTGATATATTACTATTCAGCGGTTTATTAGCACATTCAGATGGTGAATACTTCACACTGAAAGGAAACCACAAATCCATAAATCATTTTCTTCTGTTACCTCTAGAACTTCTTAAACTCCAGCAGCTGTCCTGAGATCCAGGGATATTTGTATGTGAAAGAAATGGGTAGGAAATCATGGAAGAAACTGTATGTGTTTTTAAGACGGTCAGGATTGTACTTCTCAACGAAAGGAACGTCAAAGGTTAGTTAACTTTCATACTGGTAAAACTGCAACCCTAAACTTAAATTCTGCCTGCTTTCTTTCTAAAAAAATCTAGTCTGTTTTACCAGTCTACATCGTGTACAAGTCTCTGTTAATGTCATCAGGTGCTGGTTAGAACCGCCCCCTCCCCCATTTCTAAGTGCTCTTTTAGTGCCCTCTCCCCTCCTTATCCATTAAATGACATGAGCTGTTGGCTGATCTTTCACAGGAGCCCAGGCATTTACAGCTACTAGCAGACCTGGAGGACAGCAATGTCTTTACAGTAATAACAGGGAGAAAGTTGCACAATGCACCGACTGACTTTGAATTCTGCATAAAAGTAAGTTTATGTGGTCTGTTATGAAAACTCTTAAAATAGATAAGCTCTGAAAAGTCAGTTATTCAACACAAATTCAATCTAAAAAGCTTTAAACATTATACTGTCTTATGCTGAAAAACACAGTTAAACATCTCACAGAGTTTAACTGTGCAAAGGGACTTATTTTGTGCTTTTTGATCATTTGCAGCCTAACAAAGTAAGGAATGAAGTGAAAGAACTGAGGATGTTGTGTGCAGAGGACGAGACGAGCAGAACATGCTGGATGACGGCCTTCAGACTCTTTAAGGTTGGTAGTGGAACCCCGTTTCACTGGAGGATGGACCTGTGCCTTTTTCTCAGGCTGATTTAGAAACTGCACTCTTTCCGTGGTTCATCTGGAACCTGAGCCTTTTTCCTGACTGAGCTAGAACCCACACACTTTGCTTGGATTATCCTGATTTAGAACCTGAAAAATTTTACTTGAATGATCCGATACCTCTACTTTTCCCTGGCTGTTCTAAAGTGCGCACCCTGTACCCTTTCCAGTGTTCATCAGGAACCTCTGCTTTTCCTAACTGAGCTAGAACCAACACATCTTTCCCTGGCTGATCTAGCATCTGTACCCTTTCTTTAATTGATCTGGAGTGGAACCTGCAGTCTTTCCTTGGCTGATCTAGAATGTTCACCCTTTCCAGGCTGATCTAGAACCCCCTCCTTTCTGTGCCTAATCTAAAATCTTTTTTCCTTGTCTAATCTAGAAGCTACTAATTTCACTGATTAATCAAGAACCCCTCCTTTTCCTGACTATTCTAAAATCGGCACCTTTTATCTAGAAACTGCACCCTTTCTCAGGGTTCCCACGGGTCCTTGAAATCCTTGAAAGTTTGTGAATCTGAAAAAAAAATATCAAGGCTTTGGAAATATTTTGAAAATGAACATACTTAGATACAGGTCCTTGAAAGTGCTTGAATTTATTTTGTGCAAGAAGTTTTCTGGAAAAAAATGACATATTATTAACTCCGGGCCACTGATGTGTTATTTTGCCAACATTTCGTGGTCTATGCATACTACCTTGCTTGATTTCCGTTAGTTAGGGTGACCATACGTCCTCTTTTCCCCGGACATGTCCCTTTTTGGACCTAAAAAAATGCATCCGGCTCTATCGCCTGAAATATCCCAAAATAATATTATGATCAGTCTGCACAATATACTGTAAAATATACATTTTAGGTATGTAAATGAAATATCTTGAGTTTTGATGTGGGATATGGTCATTGCGCTACTTTTTGGGCTTTTTAATTACAATAATTAAGATTACAAAGAATGGCTTGCCAGAGATCCAAAGGACCATCACTTGGCCAGGTGCAGAGCGAATATTCTTCAGTTGTATACTAAACAGAAATACGACAAATAAAATATCAGATCTCTGTCATATGACCAAAAATAAATACATGCTTTTTTGCATAGTTGTATTTGACACATGAACTGGAACACTGTATCTTACAAGGTAACACGATGTAACCTTGCTTTTCACCTGAAATGTGTCCCCACATTAAGTCCTTGAATTTGAGGGTATTGGACCTGGAAAGTCCTTGAAAGGTCCTTGAATTTGAAGTTAACCAAGGTGTGGGAACCCTGCTTTCTGGAATCTGAGCCTTTTTCCTGACTGATTTCCTGATCTTGAACCAATACTCATTTCAAGGCTTATCTAAACCCCACATCCTGATCTACCACATGCATTCCTTTTCCGGGCTGATCTAGAATCTGCATTCTTTCAATGGTTGAACTAAAACCCTCAGACTTTTCCAGGCAGATCTAGGATCTGCACATTTTTTTCTACTGATCTAGAGCATCTGTGACATATACAATGCAGTGATGTTCTACAAATGAGATGCAAATGGTGTATGACGTCATGTTGTGTACCTAACTGAAAAAAAAAAAGACAAATTGATTAAAAGGCAGTTATGACAGTGTGTACACGTTGTTGAATTCAGGCAGCATCATTTCATTTTGAGGAAAGTGCAATGAACAGTTTTGTATGTTAGCATAATGTTTTATTATGGTGTTTTGTTTGAGTTGTTTTTTTCAGCTCTTTAACACTTTTCATTTTTTCTTCCTTATAGTATGGAATTTTACTCTATCAAAATTACAAGATCCCCCAACAGCGAAAAACGTTGCTTTCACACTTCTCAGCGCCTGTGGTAAGCCGCTCACTCTTAACCTACTCCTGCATTCCCTCTCTACCTCACAGATGGAGCATTAATCAGACATGTGTCAGTATGTGGGCCATGATGTCACATTATGGAATGATTGTTCAAGTGTTGGCAGTGAAGTTATTATTACAGCTTGTCCTATGGATGCAATTCTGACGGTTTTAGAAAATAATTACCATAGAGAAGCAAAATAAGTGATTTAAAAGCAAATGATAAGAACACAAAACCACAACAATCCATTCATGCTCATGCTATGCTTTAAACGTTTTGACTATTGCTTACTGGTTTAGAACATGGAGACTAGATAATGACCAGAAAATTATCAAAAGACAACACATTTGCAATCAAAGCAATCAAAGTCATTGTTATTTCCGACCTTCTTTTTTCAGAGGAGTGTCTCAGAGAACTCTCTGGTAGCCATGGATTTCTCAGGGAGGATAGGCCGAGTGATTGACAATCCCGTGGAGGCTCAGAGTGCTGCCATGGAGGAGGGACATGCCTGGAGAGTCAGTTCCAAGAATCATGTTTGTTTTGATGCTTTAGTTATTCATTTTTTTTTTTAAATATCCACCAGACGTTCTATGAAGATAAATTACAGAAGATATTAATCACGTTTCTAAGCAGTGTTTACCAGTACAACACATTTAAAAATAGTTAGTGCAACATTTTCCATTGTTAATTGTAATAATAATTGTCAAATTTGTTAATAGCACACTAGAATTACTGTTTCAGCTTGTAATCAATCAAATTTGCATTATGTGAAGTTTTTAAAACTATGTCTCTCTGTCTTTTTTTCAGAAGAGAAGTCAGCGTATGAATATCTTAGGAAGCCCCAGCCCATTACACCCCTCATCATTAAGTGGAGGTACTTTCTAGAGTGTTTAAAAATTGTTTTTGTTGATTAGTATCTGTATTTTAACATATACACTAGCAATCAACACTTAATCATGCTTTACTATGGTAAAATCATCAAAACCATGGTAAATAGAAGTACACTACCATTCAAAAGTTGGGCCTTGGCAAGATTAAAAATGCAGTAAAAGAGTAATACTGTGAATAATTGTTAGAATTTAAACAAGTGTTATGTATTTTAATGTATTTTAAAGTGTTATTTTTTAGATGGCAAATCTATATTTTTATTTAATTTATTGTAATACGCTGGTTTGGTGCTCAAGAAACATATCTTGTTATAAAAAAAATTGAAAAGATTTGTACTGCTTAAAATTTTTGTGGAAACCATTATACATTTTGTACTTCAATGAACTGAAAGTTAAAGATAAATTCTTTGAAACAAAGTGAAAATATTTGCATCTTTAATAAAATAATGAATTTAAACGCTAATATGTAAAACAAATCCAAAGCCCAAATTTTTAGCAGGTAATGTAAATATAAATAAAATGTAATAATAATAATAAAAAAAGTACAACAACAAGTTAAAATTAATTGCTATTACTGTACATCAGTATCTTAACTAAGAACAGATCATGATGAAATACTTGCAATATAAAAACATGCAATGCATGCCTTTGAAGGAAAGATACCATTGAATGTGCACAATATTCCACTGAAAATTGCTCACCATCATCCTTGTCTTAAAGGCATTTTGTATCTCTTCTGATCCAGTTATCCACAGAACTCAGCTGTGGTTTTACGGTCGAATTTCACGGGAAGAGTCCCACAAGATGATCCATCAGCAGGGCAGAGTGGATGGGTACGTATCATAGCTCATTATTTATTCTAAACAGCATTCTGGATGATTCTCTGTTCTAACTATGTAATGTATACTTAAGCTTAATTGTCTTTTGTGCAACAGAATGTTTCTCTTGAGGGATAGTCAGAGCAATCCTAAGGCGTTTGTACTTACACTGTGTCACCACCAGAAAATTAAACATTTCCAGATTTTACCGGTAAGATTTTATAGTTTTCTGCACCCAAAACATGTAGCATAATAACTATGTGTGCTGATGCACATGTGGCATTTCCTTAAAACATTGTCAAGTATTCCAAGTATGCATTATATTTAGTAAATACCATTGTTAACTTGCTGAGAATGAGTGTGAAGGACAAGAAACTGACTTAATGCAAGTGCTCAGATGCAAATGCTTGGCCAATGCGTTGCAAGTGCACAGCACGCTGTACATAGCAAGCATTCTTGCTTTGCTCTGCCTGCAACAAACCTCAAAACTCCAGGAGGGCGATAGAGTTAAACTTCAAAAGATTGAGCCTTTAAACTGTGTTATTAATCAGGTATCTGACTATAAACATGTCAGCATGACTTCAATTAACATGCTCAGCAAGAATCTTTTCTAACTGCAGCTCTGTCTGTAGAGAAAACTCACCGTAGAAGTTTTTACTATGTGTATTTAAGTTGCATTATATGAAGCTGCATTCTGACACATTTATGTTTACCCTTTTCCAGTGTGAAGAAGACGGTCAATTGTTCTTGAGCCTCGACGACGGCGCCACCAAATTTACGGACCTGATCCAGTTGGTGGAGTTTTACACGCTGAACAGAGGAGTTCTGCCTTGCAAACTTAAACACCCCTGCACCACTGTGGCCTTATGACCTCCATTTGCCTGATTCGGCCTAAAGACAAACACTCAGACGTCGTGTGCTGTGGTGTAATGCTGTGCTGCTGGGCTGGAGAAAAGCACACTGCGAGAGCAACTCTCTATCGAGGAGAGATAAAATCAAAACAACAAACAAACAGGACCAGCAAGATATAAAGGAAAAAAAAGCTTGTGTGTTTGCTGCTGATGAACCTCTTGGCCACCTGCACACTCGACCGTGGCAAGAGCAGGTTCTCAGGACAATCATTCAGAGGGAGTCTTCAGGATCCGCGGTCTTAATCGTGCAGATAATAGATTGGGAAGACCAGCAGAACACTCGTAAATCACATTTGATTTTGCACTCATGAACCAGGAACAACCAAGCTATGGCAATTGTTGCTTTCGTAAATCAAGTAGATTTGATTCTAGAATGTCCTGTGAGATGTGGACAGCCGATTGGTGGTTTCGGTACTGTGAAAAGACGTTGCCGTTAAATTTGTGCTTTCACCGGTAATCACTAGAATATTTAGACATTTGTTTTCTTATGTGCTCATTGTCTTGAGCAAAGAACTCTCATGCATAATGCATTTGGCCTCTTTTTCGTGTTAAACACTTGTGTAGTTTTTCCCCTTCACAAAACATAACCTGCAGCACTCTCTACTGGCCATACCAAGAATTAATGTGTCCCTTCACTCCTTCAAGGAATAGTTGATCTCAAAAATTAAATTGGGTTATTTTCAACGTGTTGTTGTACCTAAATCATAGATAAATTATGATAAATTTGCAATACAACTGTATTTCATAAACAGTTCATAGAGACCCCGGCTATTAGTTTCCTGCGTAAAAAAACACGAAAGTATTAAATACGACTCCTGCGCTATATTTCAACTCTTTTGGAGTCATACGCCAGTATTGTATTCGAGACCGTAAGACGGTTGAGTCTGACTCAAGAGTACTAAAACACTGCCATGTGATGTCTTTGTGTGAGGAACCATCTGAAATTTTGACGTCAAGCCAATACGTCTAACTCACACCCGCTTCCAAATGATGATTCTTAAAAAAACAAAAAAAAACGTGGTTTTGGAATGACATGAAGGTGAAAATTATGACCAAGTTCAGTTTTTGAGTGAACTCTTCCTTTTAACATGAGTAAAAGAACATGGCCTGACATCACCACCACATCCTTTAGGAACGGTGCCTTGATTTTAAAGAGGAGTCTGTTGAGTTCAGTGAAAAATAACCACTAAACCCTATGCTGGGAACTCCGCTGTGGGTCGCAGTCTATCTGGAGCTAGATCAACAAACTGGAATCTTTAGAACTGCTGTCATCTTTAGTCACAGCTCCAGTCTATTTTGTTGTTGACTTTCTATTATTCTCTCCATGTTTCGAAAGATTGTTTCGAGGACAGCACACTGTGAAGCCCGGGCTAAGAACACCCACAGAAAGATGGGGTTCGAATTTATAATCTGCCTTGTCCATGGTAGCAGTAGGTACAACGGATTTGTAAAGATATTTTTTCTTTTTGTACTTGTGACGCAATGTAAAGAAAGAGCCATGTTTTTAGTTTGTACCTATATTGTGTTAAACTAGATAGAGAGGGCATAGCCACCATGTCTACAAGTTCACCCAAGAAACCAGTGCATAGATAAATGCAAATGACGCAATCGTTTTTAAGTATTGCTTCAACAAATTTATTTATTTATCTGGATTTGATTACTTGAAACTTAGTTTCGTTTTTTCTCAGCGCTGTTCAATAACATTCTTCCACATTTTTGTGAACTTTTTGGACCTCAGTTAACTAGACCCCCTTTCTCGAATTTTTTAACACTAATTCTTCATCAACATCCTACTGTAGAACACCATCTTCATGGTTATGATAGAGTCTGTAAAGCCTGTTCAATGGGTTGTGTTGTTGTGTACCTTGCTGTCAATTGTTAATCACACACTATATTGAAAACACATCTTTTTTATAAAAAGGACACATGCTATAGGCCGTTAAGACAGTGCAGCCCATTGAACAGACGTGTGTTGGTAACTTTGTTGTCTACACGATTATGGTCTATTTTGCAAAGTTCATATTAATGTCTGTGAGAAAAGAGTAGTTTTAATTATGTCACAAAGTAACATTAAGCTGTTTGTTCGTAGATGTATTTTAAGATACATAAAAATTCGTGTCATCTCAGTTAAGTAAGGGATAATGTACAATCAGCCAGTTTTCACACAAAAAAAGAAAAAGAAAAAAATATCAAAAGGGCAATCCTGATTTTTTGACTGCACATTATGCTGCTTATTACACGGCTGCTTACCAATAAAAACAAAATAAAGAAAAAACATAAACCATTCATTTATTTGATTATGTGAAAAGTAAGAGATTGCCTAATTCAAATCTAGTATTTCAGAGAGCCGTGTAATAAGGATATAATCTCAGTCTGTCAGGTAGTACTTAGACCTCATTGGATGATTTAACCACAGAAATAGACTGCAGGGCTTAAGTCAGCGCTATTATTATTCACTTGAATATCTTTCTCAGTGTCAGTTAAGTTAATTCAAGCCTTGTTTGAGGTTGAGTGTGTGTCAGTGTTGATTTAGCTGCAGTTTGCGTGGGTCTTACGTTCACCAAAAGACACAAGCATACACACAAGCTTTCTGAACTTGACTTTATTGTCTTTATTTTTCAGGGTTTGATAAGTTAAGCTATACAATCAGCCAGCCAAGGACTAAACTAACAATATTTCAGTTATGATGCTATTAATTAGCACATTCTGCAACCAGTTTCAATATACTATAGTTCTAGTGTAACTAGAGTTCTGGTTCAGACAGATGGATGTATTGAGTTTAGAGGTCATATGATTTTATTTTTTTCCCCTAAGATAATTTAACAATAAAAAACAGAAAGAAAGAAACAAAAACACACACTTTTTGGATTTTGCCAGTGGGAGGTGGTTGTAGGTTACTTAAAGACTAGTTTACTATATGTTACTGGTGAATCACCTGTGTAAGTAAAATTGATCTGTAGGGTAGTCCGAGTACCATTAGCACTTAACCTACTCGTTAATTAGCTGGCCATTCAGTCTAAAAGTGAGTGTGAGCAGGATGTCTGTTCACAATCCAGACACTCGGGGTGTTGTTTCTGAGTTGACACAGTCATACGTTAGTCATACGTTCATTTTTACATATATCATGTAACATKCAGCTCAACAGGACACTATAGTTACACTCCATCATGTACAACTGTTCAAGTTTGTAGATACCACACTGAATTTTTGGATACAGATTTTTTTTTTTCTTTTTTCTTTCCACAATGGCATATAAATGAAGAAACTTACTTGACTTATTTTAGTGCATTATTTGGTTAAGTGTGTAAATATTGAATCTATTCTATTTTGTGTTGCTTTGTCATGCTAATTGACCTTAAAGAATATGTTATGTTTGCATTGAGCTGACAGAAAACTGGACTTTGAACTCTTTTAGTCATTGAAGGTCATTATTAAGCTAAATTTGCTCACTTATTCTCACAAATACACTTATTATGAAAACGCTAACAAGTTTATGCCTTGTAGATATTGTAGAGACGTTTCTTTAATATGAATCAAAGACAGATTTTTTTGCATTTTCCCCATTGTTGTTTGAAAGAAGCTGGTAGCAGCATTTGCGAAATGTGTGATCTGTTGAGAGTTTATCAGTGAAAGAAATAAATGTCATTTTTATATTTAAAAGAAATGAATGTAACTGGGTTGCTCAGGGTTGAAGTGGAGGCTGTTTAAAACTGGTCCTGTGGACCAGCAAGACTTCTTCTCTGTATTTTTCTTTTTATTAAACTAACAGTGTACTTCTTTTACTGAGTCTTCGACCACACCAGACCTCTATTATTCCCCCTTTTCTCTCTTCTGGCCTTCAAGATATTCTAGCTTCGCATGTAACAACTATAGAATGAGTTGTGTCATATAGCTTCCACACTTTCTTAAAGGGATAGTTCACCTAAAAATTAAAAATCTGTCATCATTTACTCACCCTCAAGTCCAAACTGCTTTTTTGCCCATGCAGTGAATTGAATGGAACAGAGCAGCTTGGACGTTCTGCTATATCACTCCTATTGTGCTCCATATAAACATTTTGGAATATTTTCTTCTTCTTCTTCTTTTTGGATGAACTATTCCTTTAAACATTGTGTATATCAGGTGCCTCAAAACCCTACGGTCCATCCTCTCTCTCTTCACTAATGTTGACCTGAGAGGGTGTTCCTACTCAGGTTATGGTTACTGATCTCGAATTTGTGACCATTAGTCACTAGTATCAGTTCTGATGAAAGAGAAGGTCATGCTTATGATTACACTGTTCATGTTACAGAGTAATTGCATTATACATAAATAGCAATTTGTAATGAACTTAATGTGTAATTCTGAGGATATGCTTTTAACTATTGCTGTTGTCACGAATCATAACAACATCTAACATGTGTAACATGGGTGCTGTAATATAAAGCAGTACTTCTGTGACTTTTTTTCATGCCATAATCAGAACCTTCTCCCAGCTGTCAGTAATATTTCCTGAACTTTGCGTATGTTTTCTCAGTGCAAAAAAATATCATGACCATAAGTGTAAGTAAAACAGAAGTAAATATGAATCTGTGTCTTTCAGGGAATGAAACAAACAAACAAAAAA
>JAHKKF010512708.1:2145-56117 GCA_019740295.1 Labeo calbasu | reverse complement strand
ACACACACACACACACACAAAGTATAATTCTGTTCACTTTCTATCTGAAGTCAGTCGTGCCACTTCCGAGCTTCCGTATCCCTGGTTTGTTTTAGTGAAATTATCATGACTTCCTTTTTTGTTCTCACTTGAGTTGCTCTTATCCCAGAATCAGAGGAGCAGCGGGGGCACAAACAGGGGAATTCCGTCTTGGATACAGACGTTCTGCTCCTGGGTTTTCCATTACATTTTTCCAAAGATTTCCCTTGTACCTGATGCGCTGTTGCTTCTCTCTGTTTTCACCTCTTGCTTTGATTAACAGTGTGGATTTCAGCTGCGTGCCTGTTTTCCATTCTGGTTGTTGACGCAGCCCCTTTTTAATGTGGTATGCAGGAAAAAGAGACAAATAAATGATACAAATCTCTTCCGCAAACATTAATAACCAGACTTACATCCCTCGATTGTTTCCCTTTTCACTATTTCATAGTTTGGGAGGGGAAAAACACCTTTTATTGGCCCTCTCTGATTACATAAAAGCTGGTCTATTTGTACAACTGTATTTAAGCAATGTTGCTTTCATATTTTACAAAGTATTAATATTTATTAATTCCGAATTCACATACTTCACTCAAAAAAACTTTAAGGGAGATTATTTATTTATTTATTCGTTGTTAATTGTTTTTAATTTATTTATTTTTCATTTATTTTGATATGTTTTATATATAAAACACACACAGACACACACACATATAAATATATATAATATAAAGGTATGATAAAGGTTTAATAATAGTTAGGTACCAGTACAATCAGTTTGTTTGTTTATATGAAGATTTAATAATAGTTATATATGCAATTGTTTTATTTAATTATTTGTATTTATTTTGAGATATTTTATATGTAAAGGGTTAATAATAGTTATATACCAATTCCAACATTATTTATTTATTTGTCTATTTATTTATTGATATATAAAAGTATAATAATAGTTATTTACCTGTAAAACTGTTTTAATTATTATGTGTATTTATTTTGAGATATATAAAGGTTTAATAACAGTTATATACCCATAAAATTATTTATTTATTTGTTTACTTATTTATATAAAGATTTAATAATTGTTATATACCTATACAATTGTTTTAATTATTTATGTATTTATTTTGAAATATATAAAGGTTTAATAATAGTTATATGCAATACAACCATTTATTTGTTTATTTATAGTTATTTATTTATTTATGTAAATGTTTAATAATAGTTATATACCTATGCAATGGTTTAATTATTTATTATGTATATTTATTTTGAGATATATAAAGGTTTAATAATAGTTATATACAAATAAAATTTTTATGCATTTATTTATTTATTTATTTATTTTAATACATTTATATATAAAGGTTTATTAATACCAATATTCCAATTCAAACATTATTTATTTGTCTTTTTATTTAATTATTTATATAAAGGTTTAATAGTAGTTATATACCAGTATATTTATCTTAATTTATTTTGAAATGTATAAAGGTTTAATGATAGTTATATACAAATAAAATATTTATTTTGATACATTTTATATATAACGGTTTGTAGTTATACTTTTATAAAATAGTCATATACCAATACAAACATTTATTTATTTATTTATAAAGCTATGTTATTTACTTATTTATGTATTTAGTTGTTTATATAAAGGTCTAATAATAGTTGTATACTTATAAAATTGTTTCAATTATTTGCTATGTATATTTATTTATATTTATTTTAATTATAAATATATATAGAGAGAGAGAGAGAATTTTGATATATATATATATATATATATATATATATATATATAAATAAATTTAAAAAATCTTTTAATGAATTATTTAATTTATTTAACAGATACGATACTATTGATTGATTTTATATTTAAAGGTTTAATAATATTTACATGCCAATACAATAGTTATTTGTACTTATTTTACATATTTATGTATTTTAATAATTTACAACTATTTATCAAGGCAATTGATTTTTTTAATTCGTTTATTTTTATTTTTCTGTATTTAGCATTTAAATTTTCAATAGTAGTTTATTTCAGCTATTGGTCATTGTGAGTCAGAATGCGCCTGTGAATCAGTCTTTCTGTGTGACATAATCATCTGTTCTTTTGTAGGTTTGCTTCTCTGAGCACCAAAAAAAAGATCTCGGATAAAGAGGAAGATTCACTTCAGCCTAATGCTTTCACCATCATTACTCACAGCCTCTCTCTTTCTCTCTATCTTACTTTCTCGACTCTGTCCTTTATGTCCTCTTCAGAAAAAAGAAAAAGGATGTGAAGAAAAGAAATGAAAGAAAAGTTGCCTCTCCGCTGTTTTTTCCACAAATACCTCTCAGGGAGGCCTCCAGGAAATGACCATGTAGAGGCATAAGCCATTTTTCCTCTGTCAAGAGCCGTGCAGCTGATGGGAACTATCTATAGATGACTTCAGAGCACGATACACGTCACATCGCCGCTGTCCTTCGGCACTCGTGGCCACAAGGCACGTATTGTCCGACGCGTCCCACGAACCATGATTCAGATTCTCAGGAAAGACATCCACATTTTTGCATTGTGATTAATTGAAATGCAATGCCACTATCACGCTGTTCAACGGGCTTGAAACCGCGCGGGCAGCTCATTAGTAAATTACAGGCTCCGGATCTGAGCGAGCGGGGTGGGAGTCTCCTCCCTATGGGTGTGCTTTTGCTCGCTCCAATTCAGTGAAATCCCATTTCCATTCCCTTAGCACGCTTGGTTGGATGGTTTAATACACCGCCCACCCTCAGTTTCCCCCTAAAGGAGCCTCACTCCGAGTGCCCCATCACTAACAGCCCTCTGATAACCACACTCACACACACACAGGGATACAATATTAGGGATCCTGAACTTCATTCCATGCCTTCCCACATCTTCCCTTTTTTGTCTTTTCTTCATTCTGTTTCCTTCCCCCTGGAGAGTTTGAGCTTTATTAATAGCCCTAGTGGCTGTTGGGTCCTACAGCTGCTGGAAGAGTCACCCAGATTAGAAAAGCTGGCATGAAATTACTGTGAAAAAACAGAGGTTTAAATCTTGTATCTTAGTTAGGCTAAGTTAAGTTAAGCTTAGTTAAGTTAAGTCTAAAAAACAGCGTTTGTGTAGATTGGCTACAACATCATTCAGTCAGCAACTGTAATTGAACAAAAGATGGTTTAAAGCATTTTAAAGTGTCTCAAGTTTAAACCTAGTCTAGAGGTAAGTCTAACGCTGGTTCTAAACAGTTAGTCTTAGCTTAAATTTACAGCGTTAAAGAGTTAGTTCAGCCAGAAATTAAACTTCTGTCATTAATTACTCACCCTCTTGTCGACCAAGCAGGTTTGTGTTTAACTCAAAACTGTTGCGAAATCTACATAGGAAAATCTTCCGAAAATTATACCAATCAAAAATTAAGTTTTGATATATTTACAGTAGGACATTCACAAAATATCTTCTTTACTTAATTTCCTAATTTTTTGGAATAAAACAAAAATCGATAATTTTGACCAATACAGCGTACTTTTGGCTATTGCTACAAATATACCCATGCTACTTAAGACATAGTAGGCAAAAAAAAAAAGTGAAAAGTCTGGGTGACTATTCATAAAAACTAAAAGGAAAAGATTACTTGGATGAATAACAACATGCAGTAAACGGTAAAACAGTTTGCACTACAAACCATTGTGCTCTTAATTAAGATAATACGTTAAAATAATATGGTAAAACACACCAATTACAATATCAAAAACCAGCTGTTTTGTACAGCTAAAAATAGCTGGACGTGGAAGAGACCCAAAGCCAGACCCATCAAATTTACAAATGGCCACGCCCACTCTTACGGGAAGAAAAAGGTGGATAGCATGGCTGTTGAAGAGTAATTATCTTAAGTGAAATTACAGAGTTGCAGAGAAACGAAAGTTATCATGAGACGGATATCATAACAAATGTCAGCAGACCGGGAGCGGTTCATTCATAAATTTTCCTTACTTTCCTTACTTTCACGCTGTGGAAATTCAAACGGAATAGGGGCGGAGCTATATACGATCTAGAACGTACTTTTATAACGGTCACGAAGTAATTTTCAAACCAAATATAGTACCTACCAGACAGTGTGCAGTTTCGGAGACAGGTAAGTCTTAAAAAACTGGTGGAGTAATTCTGTATCCACTCAAGGCGGACAAACAGTGCAATGTTTGAAGCATCGACGATTCAGTAATGATGTCGGGACAGATGAAGATGCCGTACATCTGGCCGTGGGCCTGCATCCAGTTGGAGTGTGGCTGATTAGATTTGGACATAATTGATTATGCAGTGATTTAATTTAAATTCGTAATCAGCTGAAATAACATTGTGACGGGCTGGTGCCCCGAGATTAGCGCTAATTAAACAAGAGAGACGGAAGTAAACAAACCGTTTATGACGAGCTCTAGAAACAAAACAAACGCGCATTTAAGGTTAGTATGAAAAAAACACGACTGAACTCAAGTTTAATGCGGAATGAGTCAGTTGCGTTTCTTTGTTCGCAAACATCCTATATTCTCCGCAGGAAACCCTCCCGCATGCCTCGTACACAACAACGACTTGTTCTCTTTATGTCAGACCTCCTCTGAGCAATGTAAATGAAACATTGATGGCTGTATAGATGATTTATGCGTCTTTCATACACAGCATATGTGTTTTGTGAGCGCTGACATTTTGCTTCAAGTTGAAGCGTCGATGATTGGATACACAAGCGCTTTGTGTCAAGCGCGTTCTTTCATATTATAATAAGCTTTCCACTCAAACAAATGTCAAAAATATGTAAATGATCTCGGTATTATCCGTTTAAAGTGCTGTATCACGGCCACTGGCGTCTAATTAATAAAACATACATTTATCAAAACAACCCCGGTGAATTATTAATGAACTTGACCGCTTGTTTGTTTGTTTTACCAACGTCTTCTAACGGCTAAAAACTGTTGTTAAATGGCTTTTCTCCTGTATAAATGTACTGAAACGTCTTTAATGTATAGCCTGCATTTAATAAATGAGTATTAGCCACGAGGCTTTGGTTTCATAAGCATATCATTACTGTGGTATCAGATTTATACGATGAGTCAGACAACAAAATGGCCGTTTGGATGAAAAATTATGTTCCTTATATATGACTGTTTGATGGGGCATCAGGTGGCAGATGGATGTTCCATAATTGAGCAATTTCAGAGAAATATGTGCACCTGATGGACACTTTTTAGTGGGCTCAGTTTTCCACTAGCAATGCCAAGGTCATGGGTTCGATTCCCATACTTGACGTGTATTTGAAGCTGTAATTACCATCTTAAACGTAGTGAAAATCTTCATGGTCAGTTTATGGGAAAGTTGCATATGGAATTTTTAGAAGCATGTAGTTAATCCAGTGTAAAGTTTACTTTTGGATATTCCCGGGATGTGAACCCTCGTCCACCTGGTATATGGCACTAGCCGCATGATTATATGATAAGACAGGGCCGGTCTTTTGTGTCGGGCTTGTGGTGCTGGATTTTACCAAAGGAACCGAGTGTAGGAAACCAGATTGGAAAATAAGAGGCAGTCCTTCAACAAGACGGTCATTACAGCTGTGAGTAATGCTTTAGTCATCTGCTTGCATCCTGGAACATGTATCCTTTAATGTGCAACACTCAAGAATTTAGTCTCATAGGGTTATAATGGAAACACTGTTGCGTTGTAGTGTACAAATGGACTTGAAGATGTAGATGCAGGCTTGGTTTGGCCTTCAGTGTAATATTGGATTAGGGTAAGAGGAGAGCGCTAGCTGTAGGAAGCACGTCTGTGACTAAAGGAAAGCTTTAGCGTCTCTGCAGGGAGGCTTAGGTCATTATCTGAGCAGTCAATCTGCAGGAGGAAATTAGACAATTGGTTGAGAACTGGGTGTTTGTGAGATTTAAAATAATGAGATTTCGGCTCTGTTGGCTTCCAGTGGTTAAAAGGCTGTTGATTAGAATGGCAGAAGTCATAGAATTTTTGTAATTTGTCAATGTGCATGTAATGTATTAAATGCAATTCTTATTTTTAATATATTTACAAACACACACACACACACAAACGTCAGTTTGACGTAAAAGTATTTGATGGTTGTATACAATGTGTCAGGAGCATTCACTCAGTATCATTATCTCATTTTTGACCAAGATGGCTTTTAGCTGGTTTTGCATCTGAACTCTTCATATTTTAATAGATATTATATGAGATATAATATATATATTATATTTGCCTTTAAATTTAATTCAATTATAGTATTGTATTCATCACATTTAAATTTATTTTTAAACAATATTATTGTTTTATTGAAAATTAATGTAGAAATGTATGTAATGTATGTATATAATAAATAAATCAATGCAATTCTTATGATTTTTCATTATTATAAAACTATAATGTAAACAAAAAATAAAAAATAGTATGCATATAAAAATAATTAATATAAAGTATTATATGAACTATAATATTATTAAAAATTAATATGTAAATGTATACATTGTAATATATATTATATAACATTTTTATATTTTTAAAATATTTTTATATGAAATTGAATAAAATTATTGCAGTATTCATTAATTTATACATTTAAGCAGTGTGTTTAACTGTAACATTTTAATTTTTAAATGACATGATTAAGTATTATTAAAAATTAATGTATATATGTAATCATGTATGCACTTTATTTATAAAATATATAAATAAATAATTTATAATTTGCATTAATATAAAACTATAATATAATACAAAATAATATAAATTCATTTACTATATATAGAGAGATAGATATATAGATATTAAACAGTTTATATATATATATAAAAATGTAATTGTTATATATAATAGTATATAAATAATTATATAATAATATAATTGCGTGTATGTATAACAATTACTTTTAAAGTATTTTATTTATACTTTTATGTAAGTGTAAATAATTATATAAAACATTTATATAAAGTATTTTATGAAGTATTATATTACTAACAATTTATGTAAATGATACACTGTAATATATTAAGTAACATCAATTAATATGAAAATTTTTATATTTGCTTTTACCTTTTTTTAATTATTACTGTATTCATTGATTTATAAATCTTAAAACATGTATGTTTACATAATTAATTTTTAAATAATATATTAAATATTATTAAGAATTAACATAAATGTATGCACTTTATTTATAATAAACATAATAAATGAATGCAATTCTTATAAGATTTGCATTAATATAAAATCATAATCAAAATAATACATAAATTCAATTGCTATATAATTTTTATAGAGAGATCGACAATTAATGTATAAATATATACACATATAATACATTAATGCAATTATTATTAGAATTGCATTCTTTTTTCACATTTAATATTACATTTACATAAAACGGGTAGCCTATATATGTATATATGAATTTATTTAATATGCATATCATACATTTATATTTTAAATATAAATATAGATATTACATTTATATGATATTATGATTTTATTATTAAAGTCAAAGAAAAAAAATCAGAATTGCATTATTTTTCACATTTTAAATGACAGTTATATAATACAGTATTATTACATTAGTTCATTTGTAAGACTGCATATATCTATAGCCTATATATATAACTTTATTATTAAAATCTAAGAAAAGTCATCTTTAATCCAGGCCTCTAATATAGCAGTATATGCTTTACAGCACTGGGTCTGGGACGTCCTAGATTAGGAATGAGGTCAGATGACAGCATGAAATATTAATCACTGTTGGTTATGTCCTCATGTGACACAGGTTTTGAGATTATACAATTTTAGAGACTGACCCTGGTTCAAATGGCGGCGTTGACGTCGGTCAGCATCCCGTCCAGTTACGTTTCCTCAACTTCCTTCCAGCCCTGATAAACTCTCTGTGAGTCAGACCAGCCGCTGCTGAGAGATGGCCTGTTGTGTTTATACTCCTCCAGAAGTGTGGTGGAATATCGACTGGAGCCGTGCAAGAGCTATTTGTGACAGATACGTGTAAGAAATGAGTCACTGGAAAGGGAAAGAGTGAGAAGAGATGGTGACAATAGCATGGGACCTCTTGAGAGTGACTGTGAGCCAGTGTATATATTATGTGTGTGTGTTGTGACAGGTTTTGTCATTCTCGCCAGTGAAAATTTTGGAATAGTGTTTCAAGAAAACAGATGGACTAAATAGTGTTAAACTATTTAGAAACCATTAAACTTACCTTGAATACTGCAAATTGGAGAGCCATGCAATTGGATATTCAGTTTTTGCACAGTGAATGTTGTGGAAATTTTCCCATTTCAATGAAGGTATGAGATAAAAGTCTTTTGAAGATTTTCTTGCAAGAAAAAGTCAGTTTTAACAGTCATTCAAACTGGCTGCAGGGACAAAAGGAAAACACACGGACTCAGCATTTATACCCCAATCAAATCCGGATGCTCCTATTTCATCCAATCATAATGCATATTCAACAAATGTGCCCATTTAAAGTATGCAACCAGATGTACTTCTGAGTATTTCATGCTAATTATTTTCCAAGAAGCTAACATTTAAGGAGCTAAAATAACACACTTCTCAGTTCTTGAAAAAGTCTTGCATATCAGTGAAGCATTTAGAGGAGAAAAGAGAACACTCTCTGAGAGTGTAAAGTAAAGAAAATAAAGCTTATAATAATATTTCAGATAAAAATCACATTTTCTCTAGCAGACAACAAAGTGGATGAAAAAAATTCCATAGATTTACATTAAAAAAGAGACCTGAGCCATGTATTTATTTTAGATGGGTTGCTGACTAACATCATATATTTAAAAGAATATTTATTTATTTAATTAAACCAAAAATATTAACATTTTATGTTAATAATATCTCAGTAATGACTAGTGTTTTAACAGTTAAAAGGTTAGTGGTCATAAAAGCATAACATTTAAAAAAAAAAAAAAGCAAAGCAAAAAAGTTTTTAAAAATGTTTCTCTCTCTCTCTCTCTCTCTCTCTCTATGTATATATATTTATGGGCTTTAAAATTAACATAAAATCATCCATGTTTTTGTATAATGTGAACGACATTTCAGTAAAAGTTAAAACTTGCTCCGCTTATGACTTTAAATTTCACCTGACATCAGCAAGCCATCTTATTTTGAACAATAATGTTTAACAGCATACAAAAAATCAACAAGAATATACAAAAACATAATATTCAAGTTTAATACCAGGCTGAATGTGAAATATTTATTTATTATTTATGTATTTGTTTAAGGTTTTGTAGAAGAAGCACTTTAGTATTTATATGTTTGTTTGTGGATTTCTAAATTAACTAGGTTAAATTTTTTGAGCAGCCTGATTTAAACAATATTTCAGTAAAAATAAACACCCGCTTATGACTTCACCAATTTTTTTTACAGTAATATTTAATAATCATAATAACATACAAAAATATGGATTTGATGAGAATTTACAATAATAAATGATATTCAAATTCAGATCAACATACACTGTAAAAAATGCTGGGTTAAAAGCAACTCTGTGCTGGGTTAGTATTTAATTTATATAAGGTTTATTTATTTTTTATTTTGTGTTTTGTTTTACCTCACGTTTATTTTAACTTTTTATTGTATTGTATCTACTGTTTATTTATTTATATAATTTAGCTTATTATATATTATAAAAATACTATATTTTATTATCTGTTAGGTTTTTATTATATTGATTTTATGTTTTGTTTTATTTTAGTATCTATGTTTTTATTTGTATTTATTTACACTTTTTTATTTATTTTAACTTATTCTTATTTTATTTCATCTTATTTACTTATTTATTTAGTATTGATTATTTAATTGTATTATTATTTATTTTATAACTTTGCACTGTATCTATTTTTTATTTATATATATATTTTAGCTTATTTTATTCTATTTGTTAGCTTTTTATTTTCTTGATTTTATCTATTTTTTTTGGTACAAACCCATCAGTAGGGTTAAATGTTTATAGTAATAATAATTCATTACATTTATAATGAATTATTATTATTTAAATGTGTAAAATTAAATGTTTATATTTAAATATTTAACCCAGTTTTCTGTGTAATTGTATATAACTTAACTATTGCTTAAAAATGACTACATTTATTGCTTAAAATGAACCCAAAATAGGTTGGAAATTAACGTTAATTAATATATTCAATACTTTAACATTTACTATTAAGTTGAATAAATAATAATTAAATAATAAACATTTTTAAAATCGCTTAGTAATAAATGTTCACCTTTTGATGATTACGGATGCCTCCAGTAATAATGTGGCTCATTTTTAACAAAAAACTTTGGTAATTTTACTTCTTTTTTTTTTTTGGCCTTTTTGCCTTTATTATGATAGGATCATGGCTAACAGAAAGCAAAGCGGTGGAGAGAAGGGGGCGGGACAGGGAAAAGTCTTTGAGGCGGGATTCGAAGTCGGGACGCCCGTAACCCAACAGCACTATATGTCGGTACGCCGCCCACAAGTCTATTGGCAACGACGACCATTTAATATAAACATTTAACCCAACCGCTGAATCAAAACAAGCCAGTTGCTGGGTTTGTCCATATTTCAAACAGCACTAGGTTGTTTCTTAACCCAGCATTTTTATCTACCTTTTTCTTTTAGTAAGAATGGGCAATTTGTACATTTTATGTGCATGGCTTCTGGTCTCATCCACATTCTGCTATTTTTAAGTTGTTTTGCTGCTTAATATTGCACATGTGTGTGTCTTACCATATTATTTTAATGTATTATCTTAATTATGAACACAATGGCTTGTAGTGCAAACAGTTTAACCGTTTACTGTACGTTGCTATTCTTCTCGTTATTTCCCTATAACGGCTAATGAACCGGAAGTCTCATCGGTGGGATTCCGCGTTGTGGATAGCGTTTTATAAGTTCATTGTAAGTTCTTTTTTGATATTTGTGAACAGTATTTCGGTAAAAGACTTTACTGGCTTCCTGAACATAATATACGCTGTTAAAGTGAAACTCATTGCGGAGTATACTCGACCACAAGCAGCGACACGTGACTTGTCTTTTGAGGGACTGCTGGAGATGCGAATGGAGAGGGAAGAAAAGCGAGGGAAGCGAGTGCTGGACTCCGCATAGTTTTCCCGCGCCATGGCAACGGCTGTATGAGCGGAGCGCTGAGATCTGCGGACGGGGACGGGGACGCGCCTTCACCTTTATACCGCTGTAAGAACAGCCTATTCTGCCCCAAACCTCGTCACGAAAGAAAGCACACAACTGCTGTGATATCTGCAGTGGAAAATGGTTGTTTTCTGAAGTATTGACTCACATAATACTGGCGAAGCCACGGCGTCCCTCTTTTGTTATCTCCTTTCATAATGCATTGGCTCGTTTTGTTCGCGTCTTATTATCATCAACCGTTTTTGGCAGCTGACAGTCAGCTGTTTCAACAGCTATTGTGGATTAGCGAGCTGATTGTCATCGAACTATTCAGCCCGGTGTAATATTAGCTTAGCGTCCAGCGCTTTGTTGCCCTTGATAAAAGAGGACAATCAATAAAAGGTTGTTTGTTTGTTTAGTATTTTTCATTTTACTATCTATTTTATTGTTTTTAAAATTTTAGCTATTTTTTATTTACTTTAGCTCATTATATTTTGTTGTAATTTATTTATGTAAACATTTTATCTTAGTGTTTTTATTTTATTGTATATTATTTTATTTTAGTATCTAATTATTTATTTATTTATTTACACTTTTATTGAACTTTTTTTTTATCTTATTTTGTTTCATTTATTTTATTTATATTGTGTTGTTTGATTATTTAATTTATATTTTTCATTTTTTATTAATTTATTGTTAACTGTTTTATTTTGTCTTAAGTTTATTTTTTTAAAACTTTTATTCTATTGTATCTATTTATTTATATAATTTTGCTTATTTATTTTATTTTTTACATTTTTATTTCCTTGACTTTGTTTTTTTAATTATTTTTAGTAATTATTTACACTGTTGTATTCATTATTTATTTACACATATTGTAACTTTTTTTGTTTTATTTTAGCTTATTTTATTTTATTGTATCTGTTTTATTTTTTATTGCTTTATATTTAATTATATATTGTAGCTTATTTTATTTATTGTAGTGTTTTAATTTCATTGTATTTTTTATTTTAGTATCTAATTATTTATTTACACTTTATTTTATTTATTTTAACTTCATTTAATTTAATTTTTTTGGTCTTATTTAGTTTTATTTTAGCTTTTTATTTATTTATTATATATGTATGTATTTTATTATTATATACATTAGCTTTTTATTTTTTATTTATGTAAGCTCATTTTATTTATTTTTATTTTATTTTAGTATGTAAGTATTTATTTACACTTTATTTTAATTATTTTAACTGAATTTTATTTTTGTTTTATCTTGTTTATTTTATTTTATCTTTTTGTTGTATTCTATCTATTTTACGATTTCTTTATATAATTTAGCTTTATTTATTTTGTGTGTTAGGTTTTTNTATTTATTTTTATTTTATTTTAGTATGTAAGTATTTATTTACACTTTATTTTAATTATTTTAACTTAATTTTATTTTTGTGTTATCTTGTTTATTTTATTTTATCTTTTTGTTGTATTCTATCTATTTTACGATTTCTTTATATAATTTAGCTTTATTTATTTTGTGTGTTAGGTTTTTATTTTCTCGATTTTATGTTTTGTTTTTATTTTAGTATTTATTTATTTATACTATTTTATTTATTTTAACTTATTTGTTTGATCTTATTTTGGTTTAGTCTTTTTTTTAATTGTCAATTTATTTATTTTGTATTGTTTGATTATTTTAGAATTTTGTATTGTATCCATTTTTTTTATTTATTTGTATTTTTAGATATGATAGATATATGTAGAAACTGTAAATATATATCTTAAAAGCTTGTTTAATGAAGACTAATCCCATTGGTCGTAACTCCTGACCAAGCTCACCACAATCAGGCTCAAAGTGGTGAAAAGCATGTAAAATCATGTTGGTGTAACTTCATGGTGATCAGCACAAACACACCCGGAGCAATGAGGGCCAGAGGAAAGTGAAACAAGCGTGGAGCCCAGAGTCTAGAAAGCCACCCGCCTGCTCTTTGTTGTCCAGGGTAAATCCAGCCACAGCGTGATTCAGCTCAGTCTAAGCCTTTCTGCCGACCTGTTTATAACAGAGGCTTTGCAGATATCTGAACAATAGAAGACTTTTTGTTTTAAACACAGGACGAGGCACACATGCACACACGCATGATTTGGCCAGTGTTGCGTAAGAAGATATTGAAGCCGGTCATTAGAAGCGGAGTAAAATAAAAACACTATTATATGCTGACCATTGACCTACAGGTTGATCCTCTCAAATTTCAAAACTGATCTCAGTTCAGCAACAACAACAAACAAGTCAGTCTACCAAAGGACATCCAAGGTAATCGTGTCAGCACCCCACATAATCTAGAGATGATTGTAAGTGATCTGTCATTTAGAAGCAATTTCTTTAAAATTTGAAAGTGTGCTTGATACGATGTTCAGATATCCCTAAAACAAAAATAAATAAATAAAATAAAATAAAAAAGAACAAGAAAATTATAAAATAAACAATACAAAAAAAAACTAAGATAAAATAAAATAAGTAAAATAAATAAAATAGTGTAAATAAATAAAACAAAACGTAAAATCAAGAAAATAAAAACCTAACAAATTATATATATATATATATATATATATAGTGGCATGCAAAACTCTGAACCCAAACTGTGAATAATTTTAACAAAATAAGAGAGATCATAAAAAAATGCATGTTATTTTTAATTTAGTATTGTCCTGAGCAAGATATTTTACCCATAAGATGTTTAAATATAGTCCACAAGACCAAAAAATAGCTAAAATTATTAAAATAACCCCCTTCAAAACATCTACGACTGTTTTTTTGTTTTTGTGGTTGTTCATGAGTTCCTTGTTTGTCCTGAACAGTTAAACTGAGCACTGTTCTTCAGAAAAATCCTCCAGGTACTGCAGATTCTTCAGTTTTCCAGCATCCTTTGCATGTTTGAACCCTTTTCAGCAGTGACTATGATTTTGAGATCCATCTTTTCACACTGAGGACAACTGAGGAACTCATATGCAGCTATTACAGAAGATTCAAATGCTCACTGATGCCCCAAAAGGAAACACGATGCATTAAGAGCCGGGGGGTGAAAACTTGAATTTAAATTTGACAATCAAGGTAAATTGTATTTAAAGGAGAAGTCCACTTCCAAAACAAAGATTTACAGATAATGTACTCACCCCCTTGTCATCCAAATGTTCATGTCTTTCTTTCTTCAGTGGTAAAGAAATTATGTTTTTTGAGGAAAACATTTCAGGATTTTTCTCCATATAATGGACTGATATGGTGCCCCGAGTTTGAACTTCCAAAATGCTGTTTAAATGTGGCTTCAAACGATCACAAATGCGGTTGTAAACAATCCCAGCCAAGGAAAAAGGGTCTTATCTAGCGAACCCATTGGTTATTTTCGTTAAAAAAAGTACAATTTATACTTTTTAATCTCAAACACTCGTCTTGTCTTGCTCTCGTTAAACTGTGTGTATTCTGGCTCAAGACAGTTAGGGTATGTCGAAAAACTCCAATCATATTTTCTCCCTCAACTTCAAAATTCAAAATCATCCTACATCACTGCAGAAGTACCAACCCAGTCTTTGTAAAGTAAATATGCAAAGAAGATCCAACACCCTTAACAAAAAACGATTTTAAAGTTGAGGGAGAACATGAGATGGGAGTTTTTCGACATACCCTAACTGTCACGAACCGGAAAAAAACAGTTTGACATTAAAAAGTATATAAACTGTATTATTTTAATAAAAATACATGGATTTTGATCTTCTTTGCATGTTCACTTTGCAAAGACTACGTCGATATTTCTGCAGCAATGTACGATGATTTTAAAATGATTTTTGAAGTTGAGGGAGAAAATACAACTGGAGTTTTTCGACATACCTGTCTTGATCCACAATTCAGTCAGAGCAAGACAAGACGAGTGTTTGAGATTAAAAAGTATTTAAATTATATTATTTTGATGAAAAACTAATCGTTTTGCTAGATAAGACCCTTCTTCCTCGGCTGAGATCGTTTACAACATTTGGGATCGTTTGAAGCTGCATTTAAATTGCATTTTGGAAGTTCAAACTCGGGGCACCATAGCAGTCCATTATATGGAGAAAAATCCTGAAATGTTTTCCTCAAAAAACATAATTTTTTTAAGACTGAAGAAAAAAAAACAAGAACATCTTGGATGACAAGGGGGTGAGTACATTATCTGTACATTTTAGTTCTGGATGTGGACTCCTTTAATGCATCGTGTTCATCTGTTTCATCGTGTAAATATAGAGAATACTAAAAAGCATCTTGAGGCTTGTCAACTCAAACTTTCTTTCACCTTTTGCAAAAAAAGTCATAATTTAACATAATATTCTTGGTCTAGACATCTTCCCGTGCAGTGAATAGATGTCTGTAGGTGTTTACCTTTTGTCTTGCCCAGTGAACCTCAACAGAAACAGACGAGAATCGTCATTATTTGGGAAATATTTCTCCGCCGCTCCAGCTGGGCATGTGGAACTAATTACTGTCGAGGAATTTACACAGCAAGTGAAACCGAGAACATGTGCTGTATGTCACGCAGCTCGTACGGGTCGCTGTAGCAGTCATGACGTTGCTATGAGTGTCTTCCTGCCTCAGGCTTAACGGACGAAACTCAAGGTTAATTTGCTGTCAGTGAAGCCAGCAATCATGCTTAGATGTCACAGACATATTGATTGCTGTTTATT
The DNA here is from genome assembly GCA_019740295.1 of Labeo calbasu. NCBI lineage: Eukaryota > Metazoa > Chordata > Actinopteri > Cypriniformes > Cyprinidae > Labeo > Labeo calbasu. Next base: position 40,233 of record JAHKKF010512708.1, on the reverse strand, counting down.
GATTACTAACGGCATAACGGAAGTACATACACAGCGGTTTTACTTAGTCTGTGCGTTGTTAGTGTTTACGTTTTTATGCTAGCTTTGCCTAAGAAGATAAAAAAAACGATGCAGGGTTTTTTGGTTGTCTGGGTTGTGAATAAGAGAGTCAACGGTTCCAATCTTATGTTTCGACCTGTTTCAGATCTGGCGTTTGCAAAGCCGTTTAATTTTCCTATCTGGCGTTTCAAACAAATGGAATAACTGAAAGAGCGGCTATTTGTGCCGTGTTTTTGGCGGGCAGCGCGACCTCGGAGACCGAATATAGCTGTCCCGCTCTCTTTCCTTCTTTCTAGGAACAAATATATTTCGTTATCAGTCACTTTTCCCACATTTGTCAGTTAGATCATGTCAGCCTGTGTAAACCCCTGGACAGCCTTGTTAAAATAGCAGCACGTCGTGTGTGTGCTGGCTAGCTGAAGCTCGTCAATTCATTTGTTGTTTCCTGAGATCATATTCCCCAGGAATGCTTTATGAGGTCAATTTAATGTAGTGACTACAAGTTACAGCCATTTTTATTACCCACGCCTGAAGGGGCACCAGATCTTTACACTTTTTTAAAGACTGCAGACTGTTCTGCAAGTGGCCTACATCTGGATTCAAAGAAATGATCTGGGTTTAATAATCAAGATAAGCTGTAATGGACAGCATCTGTACTAAAATAGAATCTTGACTTAAGTAATAATAATAATAATGAACTGTTAAATATTTAAATTATGTTTTTAGTAAAATATTTGTGTAAAGAAATTAACTGATTCAAACATTTATGAAATAATTATTACAAATATTAATTAGTGTTTATTAATAATAATTTAAAATGTATAATACATGTATTTAATAAATGTATTAAAGTAATTAATTGATTTAGTGTAATATTAAAGGTTTAGCTGTTGGATTAATAATAACAGTTAAATATGTAAATAATGTGTATTATTGAAATTATTTATTATTATTTAAATAATTGATGAAATATTTATTCTATAACTTTTATTCATTTAAAAGTAACAATAAATTAATGTATTAATAATACTTAAAATATTTAAATGCTAAATGTATTCATTATATTATTTTAATGTTTAGTTGCTCTTATTAGTACTTAAACAATTTAAATAAATTAATTAATTTAGACATTATATAATTTTACCAATAATGATAATAATGAACTTATATATTTAAATTATGTATGTTTTATTAAAATATTTGAAAAGCAATGTATTTATTCAAACATTTATTATGTAATTATTAAAAAATATATTTACTTATTAATAATAATTTAAAATGTGTAAAAATGTTTAAAAATGTATTTAATAAATGTGTTAAAATAAGAAATGTATTTATTATAATATTGTATTAATAATAGTAGTTATTATAATTAATAGACACTGTTAAATATGTAAATAATGTGTATTATTTAAATGTTTTATTATTTAAACAATTGATTAAAACATTTATTTATTTATTTACAATATTTCAAATATTTAAATGCTAAATGCATTCATTATATTATTATTTAAAAGTTGAGTTGTTCTTATTATCACTCAATTTAAATAAATTAATTGAATTAGACATTTATTATACAATTTTAGTAACAATACTAGTAATAATAATAATAAACTTAAATATTTAAATAATGTATATTTTATTAAAATATTTCTAAACATTTATTATATAATCATTTAAAAATTAATTATTTATAAATAATAATTTAAAATGTATAATAAATGCATTTAGAAATGTTTAATAGTTTAATCCATGTATTCAAATAAATGTATTATTTATAATATTCTTTAAATGTTTAGTTGGTGAATTAATAATAATTATTATTATTGGTAATAGAAACTTTAAATATGTAAATAATATGTTTATTTAAAAGTTTTATTATTTACATAATTAAAACATTTATTCAAGAACTAATGTATTTTTAAAGGAATTATAATTTTATTTATTTATTTTTTTTAAATGCATTCATTATATTATTATTTTAATGTTTAGTTGTTCTTATTATTACTTTAACAATTTAAATGCAATTACATACAATTACATAACTTTAACAATAGTAATAGTAATTATATATCTAAAAATGTTAATTTGTTATTTAAATGTTTAATTGTTGTTGTTGCTGTTTTTATTTAATCTATGTAATTAAAAAAATGAATTTATTTAATCATTGTTTGATTGATAAATCATTACTAGTAGAAATTATTATTATTATTACTATTATTATTAAATGAATTAATTTAATCTAATACATTTATTTAAAAAAAATACTATATTCTATAAACTAAGATTGAAGAACATTTACTTTCCGTTATGTAATTTATAAATTTTACTTCTTGTATATAGTAAATACCGAAATAAATAATAAAGAAAGAAAGAAAGTAAAAGAACACAATTTAGTAAAAAAAAAAAAAAAAAAGTTACTTAAAAATTTGAGCTACACATTTTTACTTTATAACCCTCCTAAATCTTGTCCCATAGATATCCAGTATAAATATGTTATTGTAAATGCTTTTTATTTATTTATTTTTTGCATAGGGAGGGTTGAATGGATATTGTTTGTGCACTCGTTTTCAACCCAGAACTCATTTTAAGGAAAGAGTTGCTCAAAGATTCATGTGAGCCATGTGATGGAAACAGGATTTGTGATATTTTTTGTGTGGGTCAAACATCCTTTGCCTCCACCAATCATCAGTTTGGCACTAATTATAAAGCTTTGTGATCATGAAATGTGAACTGCAGCTGTATGGGAAATACTCACATACTAAGTGCCGAAAAATTCACAGATTTCGTGTTGACGGACTTATGTGCGAATCGTGTATGATGCTCCAGATGCTTTCCATGGAATGTTTCTTTAATTGTCCGAAAATCATCCGCGTTTAGTTTGCATGGGAACGAATAGGGTGCGGAGTTGACAGGAAACACATGGCATGCTGGGTGAAAGGCTGGGAAACGGAAAGAAACAAATGACAAGATCTCTCTGTGAAATGTTGTGTAACCGCAAAACACACATCACGTGCCACGCCGGTGCTCAGAAATGTGTTTTGAAGAACTTTCTTAGAAGACACACCGAATTCTTCTGCCCCCAATGGGACTATTGGCTTTCCTGGAGCTGTGAAACAGTACCATAGGTGAAGTCAGAGAAACACCATTATAAATACTGCTCCATCTTCAACTTTGTCCTCTTCCCACCCCCCAGTCGCTCCGAAAAATATACAGCTGCAGGGTTTCTCACAGCAGCGCCGGGTGTGTGACCTTTGACCCCTTGCAACCTTGACCTCTCGATCTGATCTTTGAAGAAACCGCTTGAACAAGAACAATCGCTCTTGAGGACGTGACTTTAAGGTTCTGTGATTGAACACATAGAACTACACATAGAAATACAATGACAACCATGTAGAACACCCTAGCAACTGCTACGTAATACTTTAGCAACCACCCACAACACCCTAGTAACCACCTAATAAAACATAGCAACTACCTAGAAGACACTAGCAATCACCTGGCAGTGCCTGAGCAACCACAAGAAAACCTGAGAAACCACATAGCAGAACCCTTGCAATCCCTCATAACACCCTAGTAACCACCTAATAAAACATAGTAACTACCTAGAAGATCTTAGCAATTACCTTGTAGTGCCCGAGCAACTTAGAAAATTAAAAAGAAAAACACATAGCAATGCCCTAGCAACCACCCAGAACACCCTAGTAACCGCAGAACAATACCTAGCAACCACCCTTAACACCCTAGTAACCACATAATAAAACAGCAACTACTCAGAAGATCCTAGCAATCACCTAGAAGTGCTTGAGCGACCACTTGGAAAACCTGAGAAAGCACATAGCAACACTCTAGCAACCACCCAGAGCACCCTACCAACCACAGAGCAATGCCCTATCAACCACCCACAACACCCTAGTAACCACCTAATAAAACATAACAACTACCTAGAAGACCCTAGCAATCATCTGGCAGTGCCTGAGCAACTATTTAGAAAATCAGAGAAACCATATAGCAACACCCTAGCAACCACCCAAAACACTCTAGGAACCACAGAGCAATACCCTAGCAACCACCCTTAACACCCTAGTAACCACCTAATAAAGCATAGCAACTACTTAGAAGACCCTAGCAATCACCCAGCAGTGCCTGAGCGACCACTTAGAAAACTCAAGATATCACATAGCAATGCCCGATCAACCACAGAGCAATACCCTAGTAACCACTCAGTAAAACATAGAAACTATCTAGAACTAGATCCTAGCAATCACTTAGCAGTGCCTGAGAACAACGGAGAAGACCTGAGAAACCACATAGCTAGAACACCCTAGCAACCACCCACAACACCCTAGTAACCACCTAATAAAACAAATCACCTAGCAGTGCCCATGTCTTTAAAACTGTGACTGAACATCCTAGCATCAACCTAGCAACCACTCAGAAAACCCTAGCATCCACCCAGAACACTAAAGCAACCTCATAGCAACAGCCTAGCAACCACTCAAAACACCCTGTCAACTACCAACAAATGAACAATCACTCTTGAAGGCGTGTATTTAAGATTCTGTGACTGAACACCATAGCAAGAACCTAGCAACCACTTAGGAAACCCTAGCAACCACCTAGAATACTCTAGCAACCTCACAGAAACACCCTAGCAACCACACACAACACGCTGTGAACCACCAACAAATGAACTATCCCTCTTAAATACGTGTCTTTAAGATTTTGTGATTGAACACCCTAGCAACCACATAGAAACACCCTAGAAACCACTCAAAACACCCCGTCAACCACTAACAAATAAACAATCGCTCATGGAGATGTGTCTTTAAGATTTTGTGACTGAACAGCCTAGCAACAGCCTAACAACACATAGAAACACCCTAGCAACCACTCAAAACACCCCGTCAACCACCAGCAAATAGACAGTCGCTTTTGGAGATGTGTCTTTAAGATCTTGTGATTTAACACCCTAGCAACAACCTAACAACACATAGAAACACCCTAGAAACCACTCAAAACACCCCGTCAACCACCAGCAAATAGACAGTAGCAACCACATAGCAACCACTCAAAACACCCTGTCAACCACCAGCAATTGAACAATCGCTCCTAAAGACGTGTCTTTAAGATTTTGTGATTTAACACCCTAGCAACAGCCTAACAACACATAGAAACACCCTAGCAACCACGTAGAAACACCTAAGAAACCACTCAAAACACCCTGTCAACCACCAACAAATGAACAATCGCTCTTGAAGATGTGTCTTTAAGATTTTGTGACTGAAGACCCTAGCAACAACCTAACAACACACAGAAACACCCTAGCAACCACCAACGAACGAACAATCGCTCTTGAAGATATGTATTTAAGATTCTGTGACTGAAAACCCTAACAACAATCTAGTAATCATCCAGAATACTTTAGCAACACTATAGCAACACCCTAGCAACCACTCTGAATTACCTGGCAACCACAAACTCTAAGACATAATGGTGGTAAGTACTGTAATGGTAAACACCTTTATTATCTTTATGAACTATAAAATTCTAGTCTGTTTTTCCAAAACGAAGGTGATCATGCGAAAAGATCACAACCTCTTGTGTTGTATTTTTTTCAGCCTGAGTTTGGCCTGGCACACATCCGACCGACTGTCATTAAAAGTAGAGATGAACAGAAGGTTTTATTGCTGGATGGATGAACAGTGACTTAAGTGTGGCTTAATACTTTTTGGGGTCACTTAAACATTCATAAACGTATCACAAGATGTAGATCAGTCCTAACTGAATGAATCTACTAATCCAGCTATGAAGATGTTCCTCGGAGGTGTAAATCCCTGACACATCAAAGCACTTCCCTAACAATAGTCCTTTGCTCTGGGAGGTGCAGACCGCTGGATCTGCACTAGGGGTTTAGGGGCCACTGTGAGCAGCAGACCTGAACAGACCGGGCAGCACATGTGATTAATGCTGAGCTGAAATTAGGGCAAATGGGGGGTAGATGAGCGGTCATGCTTGGCCAGCCCACCCGGTTCCCCAGCTCGTGGTGTTTGGGGTGAGTCTGTTCACAGCTGGGACATTCCCATAGGAAGAGACAAAAGAATACGGGATATGGGGTTAATCTAAATTTAGCATAATGTGATTTGACACAATACAAATCAGATATACCTCTATAATGAACTATAAATAATTATGTAGTGTATTTATGCTTAACCTCTATATTTAATAAGTATAATTAAAATAGTTATATATATATATATATATATGTATGCGTGTGTGTGTATATATATATATATATATATATATATATATATATAATTTATCGTTGAAAGTTATTATTTTGCGCTATTTATTATTATCCCAGTGTTTGAACTGATGCCAGTCTGTTTCCAGCATATTGTTTTGGAATGTCTTGGAAAGCTTTGGATGCTGTGGAATAATAAGAGGCTAATGAGACTGAGGGAAAGGGGGAGGGCATTAAAACTGGTGGGTTGAACTGCAGAGGGGAGAATTGGCTCTCCGGTCTCTCTCCAGTCAGAGAAAAATTACCCCTACAATCCTCCACACGAGACTCCAGCGATGCGATAAATACTGCACCTTCTTTGATATCTGGCCATATTGCATCAATATTGCAGGATTACACGGTCAAGACGTTTGGTCTGGAATTCAAAGGTAAGAAAAACTCTTCTTGTCCATCTTTAACTTTCTGAATGTCAAGCGACAGCTTAACAGTCAATAAGTCTTATTAAGTTTTACTGTTAAAGTAAAACCGCTAATGGTTTTTAAACATTGCGTGAAATAAAACTGACCAGTTTTAACGCGAATACGACTTTTAGCTGCGATTGCAGCATCTCTCGTCAAGTCGTACAAATTAGACAGTGTTGAAATTAGTATTCGCAAAGCGATATCGAACATTCAAATAAGGAATAGTCTATATAAAATTTGACACGTATTATTAGCGCGATTTTTAATCGCAGTTCTTTCCATGTGTTGTTCGTTTTTCTGGGTTCAACAAAACTTTTGTTTTAAGCAAAAAGTACATTAGCACCATAATCTTTTACATTAGTACCATAATTAGTTCAAATGTTTTATTTTTTCCAGTATGTAGAATGTTGTTATACAACATAACAGTTAGATCGTCTTTTTTACTGATGTATTTATTTATTTAATTTTGGCTGTGGGATCTTGGCATGTCGTCTGAATTTGACGTTGATTAGTTTCGTATTACGAAAAAGACAGAAATTCCAGTAGGGAATACTTTCAAATTCGTTCTATTTTAGCGGGATTATTTAAAAATATTTATCGCATGTTTTCTGTGTTCTATTTGTTCTGAAACTTTATAACCGAACGCTTTCGTGTATATGCTTCGCTTTTATTAAAATACTTTAGTTTTATAATTTATAATCACTTTTCTAACTTAGACTTGTTTTCAGTGAAGCTGCGTTTATGTGTTTAACATAATGACATAAAAGTCAAAATAATATGCTATTATCCCAATATCCCGTTCCAGTGATCTAATTTATGGCTATTTATTCCCTCTAGCGTTTTCATGATGCAGTTGTTGGATTTGTGGACCACATTCATCCTCTCAAAGGATTTTTACCTGACTTGAGAAAACCTTGCTTACATGACATCATACTAAGAGGAGAACTGGATACCCAGCTTTCCAAGTCCACCAGCACCCCTCTGTGGCCTGTGGTGGTTTGCACGTTGGATTTAAAACTACCAAGGCAGTGCGAACCATGGATGACCTAATTGCCAGACACTACAACTTCACTGGGAAATTTCGCAAGGTCGACAAGGACCCGGGACTCAGAGCGGACTCTGTTGTGTTCATCATCGTGTGCTGCTTCATCATCCTTGAGAATGTCCTGGTTCTCCTCACCATTTGGAGGACCAAGAAGTTCCACAAGCCCATGTACTACTTCATTGGGAACTTGGCCTTATCAGACTTGCTGGCCGGAGTGGTGTACACGGCGAACATCTTGCTGTCGGGAGCCAACACGTACAAGTTGACCCCAATGCAGTGGTTCTTCAGGGAAGGGAGTATGTTTGTGGCTCTGGCCGCTTCGGTGTTCAGTCTCTTGGCTATTGCTATCGAGCGACACCTGACCATGCTGAAGATGAAGCTCCACAACAATGGGAAAACGTGCAGGGTCTTCATGCTCATCAGCACTGTGTGGTTCATCGCTGCCATCTTAGGCGGTTTACCAATCATGGGATGGAACTGCATCGAGAGCATGGACAAATGCTCCACAGTTTTGCCACTCTACCACAAGACCTACATCCTCTTCTGCACCACCGTGTTCAGCGTCATCCTCATGGCCATCGTCATCCTGTACGCCCGCATTTACGCTCTGGTCCGCACGCGGAGCCGCAAGCTGGTCTTCCGCAAGGTCGCCAACGGCCGCTGCAGCAACAAGAGTTCGGAGAAGTCCATGGCACTCCTGAAGACCGTCATCATTGTGTTGAGCTGCTTCATCGCGTGCTGGGCGCCGCTCTTCATCCTGCTCCTGCTCGACGTGGCCTGCCAGATCCGCACTTGCCCGATCCTCTTCAAGGCTGAGTGGTTCCTGGCTCTGGCCGTGCTCAACTCCGCCATGAACCCTCTGATCTACACCCTGACCAGCAACGAGATGCGACGGGCTTTCATCAAGATGCTCAACTGCGGCGTCTGCGACCAAGCGACGGGCAAGTTCTCCAGGCCCATCATGGGCGCCGAGTTCAGCAGGAGCAAGTCGGACAACTCCTCGCACCCCAATAAGGACGAGCCCGAATACTCGCCCAGGGAAACCATAGTGTCTTCTGGGAATATCACCTCTTCTTCTTAAAGGGACTTCTTGTGTACATTTACGTCTCAAGTGTGTGTTTGTTTGGCGTCCTCATTGTTTGTGATCCATAACGGTAGCGGAAGGCTGGGAGAAACCAGGATTTGTTGGAAGTCTTGGCTTGCGCTTACATTAAAGACTTCGTCTTCTGCTATTCCTGAACGATCGCCAGAACTTTGCTGCAACTTAGGGAAGCACTTAACCAACCGTTATTCAGTTTTTTTTTTATCCCTGTCAAATGGAAACCTGTAGACAAGCACTTTTTCGGGGAATTGCTCCTTGAGAACCAACATAGGCATTACTGACTTGGTCTAAAATGGATTGATGTGAAACATACTAGCTTGTTATGGTTGTTTGTACTACATTTTTGGAATTAAATTGAAGAAATGCAGTCGAGAGGTACTTGTGTTTCTTTGAGTTAACACTATGGTATTAGGATGTCATTTTGCCCCTGATCCAGAATGTATTTTGTAAATGTATTTGTTTTTCTTCACCTTTCAACAAGTAAACTGTTGTTGTAGAAGAGCGTGCATGTACATTAGTTGTCAATATTAATTTATCTTGAAACAGTGCCGATAAATTTGAAACTTGGAGGGATGGAACTAAGTGTTGTGTTAATTAATTGTAAATATATTTTATTATTTTACGTTGATAGTACGCCGTGTATCATAGCTCGTGCACATTGATCTGCTCTGCCGCCCGACAGGGGTCGTTTTGTCTGGGTTGCTGGAAGTTAATGAAGTTAATTTGATGGGATGGAAAGATTTGCAGAATTTAAGATTAATGTCTATGTGAATTTTCTGTTGGCATGTCATGATACAACAGAATCATTGTACAGGCTTGTATTTATCCATCTGTTCCTCATACATACAATCAAGTCATGAGCCAGTTTTATCCCTGTTCAGTGTTGCACATTGTAACATCTAGTCTGTGTGTTTTTGTTCTGTTAGTTGTTAATAAATATTGTTGAAGAAAAAGCAAAGTTGTGATTTGTTTTCATTTAAAATTACATTTAAATGTTTTGCTTTGTATTTAGAATTGGCTTCTAATTTGGAGACCATATTGAAAATCTGAAAAAGTTTTAAATTCAAACCTAAAAATAAGTACTTTATGGATGAAAATGGTTTGCTCAAGTCATTAGCAAAAAGGTAGACATACTGAAATTCATCTTAATTTTAATGTTAATTATTTCAGTAATTAATTATTAAACTCAAAATTGTTATAATTTGTTATTAAAAATAATTTATCTGTAATTTGTACATTTAGAAAAATGCAAAATATAAGCATTTTCACAAGTGGTCTTAGTGGAACCACAATGTAGCTGTAAATTGAATTGTAATCGAATAATATGATTATGTAGATGCAATTAAATTAAGGCAATTTAATAACTCCTGAAGGACAATAAAATCTAACGAAAACAAATCTGGTTTCTCACAGCAGCAAACAATTCTCATTTATGAGTAAAGAGCGCCACCTACCGGACAACTACTGAAATGGCTTCTTCATTTGATTTTAAGATTTTAATGAATAACAATAATAATAAACCACTCGCAAGTCTTAAAATATGCACATATTTACACTGAAAATACGCATTTACATTTACATTAGGGTTTTCTGACACATTTAGTTTCATTGTACTATTTCATGATACTTCTACTGAAAGCAATTTGCTTTTTTATACTTTTTTATATTTTCCTTTATACATCCATATATATTTAAATCTAAAATCCTGATGCTGATAAAAACGATTAATGAATATGTTTTAAATCAGCAACCCATATAGCCTGTCTAGTATTATAATAATAGACTATAAAAAAATCAACTAACTAAAACGGAAAACTTAAGTTTTATCGCATCCTATCGCTTAGGATTTGATTACTGATGTGGAAATTTGTTTCAAAACCCTGATATTTAGAAATTCAAACTGAAATTTATCAAATCAAATGTAGAAATGACTTAAATTATTGTAACAAGTTAAACTAGTGGAAATAAAGATGTCGCTATAACGTGTTTTTTTTCCTTCAGTGAACCAAAACATAACTATGACAATGTATCTATGACATGCAATACAATAATTTGAATATGGCTGAACAGTCACTGTGTAAATTCAATGCGAATCACGACTATTAAGGTATGAATAATGGATAATTATGTCAGTTTGTTAGTTAAGACACATGACTAATATTTTTTTTCCATGGGTTCAGTGGGTTCATTTTTATTGATGTCATGGAATGGGCCTGCATTGCCCTGCAACAAGAGTTTCTTTTACATTTGTGTAATTTAGTAATAAAATGCAACATGTTAATGTTTAAAACGGCTTACGGTATTTGAGTAAGTACATACCTCTTTGTTTATATCTTTATGCACTCCCTCACACATACAATAGAGGAAGAAACTGTCACCAAAAAATGCAACCGAACTCTTTACCCACTTTCACAGCGATGGTAAAGCAAAGCATCATGGGGGCGTGAGTCTCTTTCGCGGAATTTCTCCATTTTTGGTCGCTATGGCTGTGGCGCGATAGAACTACATTTCCCAGAATGCCATTTTCTGTACATTGGCTCATGTTATACATGGGGGAATATGAGAGCGGCGGAGGAACCGAAAGCGACAGCAGAATTCCTGGCGATAAGTATAACGATAAATAGTGGTCGCGAAATGGGGGGAATTCAAAGCCAAATCACTCAGAACAAGCTGTCGTAAAAGGGAAACCGCATTTTGGTGTTCTATTTTTTTATATATATAAATTTGGCGTGGACTGGGGTAAGGCACCTCCCTGCCTGCTCTGCGCCGGGGTGTGTGCGTGTTTTTCGGGTAGGCTTCATCGCATCACCGCGCTGCAGTGTGTTACTGGAACCGAACTGAGGTGCCACGCCGCCGGTTACAGCTGCCCTGCGCCGTCGGCCGATACTATGTCAAAAACAGAGAGAGACAAAGTAACACTGCGAATCAATCCTACTGACCTATGCAATGAAAAAATGGCAACTTTGCTCTCTAACAGCTGTGCTTTGTAGCCATAAAGAAGTGCAAGTGTGCCGAAAAATATAGTGGAGCGGTTTTTGTGCCTGTTATTAAAAAGGTGAGGTAACAATTTGCATCTCACTACAAATCTAACTTTCTTTGAAGAAATTTGGGTCATGATTTACATTACATTGTTACTGTTGCAATGCTACTATTTCATTACGTAACTTAATGTTATCCTTAATGTTAATAAAAAATATATATTTATGGTGTTCATGAAACTGCTAATTGCACAAGCTTGTAATTAAACAGGTTGTTGTAATTGCTTCTGTTAACCCGTTAATTTAGTTATACATCATTTAAGTCTTTCGCTTTGTTACATTGTAATGTAAAGTGTCAGCTCTGATAAATGAAATCTGTAATTTTAGTAAAACAATGGGTTTGTTTTAAATTACCCAATTACGCCATGCAAAGTAAATTTGACCACTTTAAGTGAAATATAACAGCTTTTGGGAACTACTTAGGGAACAAGTGTACATCGGCATATGATTTCACAGGAAGTTGAAACAAGGCATTTACCCACAAGTCATTTTGTGCCACCTTGAATATGTGTACTTCCTTACTACATAGCATGTCAATGAACGTTGTGCCCAAATACGGAGTAATAATGATACGGTAGGCGAAAAATATCCAAATTGACAGATTGGATCCGCTGACATTGTGAGGTATGCAGCCAGGAAACTTTTCTGTCCCATAAGACCTATTAAGCTGAGGAGCTGTCAAGATTCAGAAAAGCTGACAAATAAAAATAAAAATGATGAGCCGAGTGGCTCTTTCCACATGTAAGTGCTATAGGTACCAAGAATGTTGGTCCCACTAGTCAGTTATTTATCGGATATAGTACATTGAATTCAGAATGGGATTTTGGACACAGAAAAAGTTTGGCTAAAAAAAATGTGACTCGCAATTTTATTCAGGCTAATGGAAAAAGTGCTGTTTATGCTGTTTTTGAGCATGTAAAGTAAGACGTGAATACTGAGAAGTCATTTATTACTAAATTGTGATTATTTACATACACAATATTGTTTACTACCAGTCAAAAGTTTTTGAACAGTCAGATGTTTTGTTTTGTTTGTTTTTTAAAAAGAACTCTCTTCTGCTCACCAAGCCTGCATGCATTTGATCTAAAGTACAGCAAAACAGTAAAAAATATTTTTTTTTTTGCTATTTAAAATAGCTGTTTTCTATTTGAATATATTTTAAGATGTATTCCTGTCATTTCAAAACTGAGTTTTCAGCATCATTACTCCAGTGACATGATCATTCAGAAATCATTCTAATATTCTGATTTGCTGCTCAAAAAACATTCATTATTATGTTGAAAACAGCTGAGTAGATTTTTTTCATGTTTCTTTGAATAAGTTCATAAGAACAGCATTTGTCCATGAAGAAATCTTTTGCAACATTATAAATGACTTTATCGTCACTTTTGAACAATCTAAAGCGTGCTTGCTAAATAAAAGTTTTCATTTCTGTAATTTAAAATATGTATATATATATTTTAAAAAGTTACACTGACTCCAAGCTTTTGAATATTATAGTGTGTAATATTACAAAAGCTTTTTATTTCAGATAAATGCTGATCTTTGGATCTTTCTATTCATCAAAGTATCCTGAAAAAATGTACTAAACTGTTTAAAATATTCATGATAATAATAATAATAATAATAAATGTTTCTTAAACAGCATATCAGAATGATTTATGAAGGATCATGTGACACTGAAGACTGTTCAAAAACTTTTGACTGGTAGTTTATATAAGTACAGTATGGTATTGGGAGTTGTTATATACATTTATATGTTTAAAAGTATGAAAATGTACATATTTTTTCTAAAAAATACCTACCTGACACTCTGGTATTGACACTGACTTGAGTGTCTCAAATGACCAAATTTGTGAACACAAAGTAATGAACCTGTAAATCGGAGAGAAGCTAATTGCTGTTTTTTTAAACCGGTTTCCGAACACTCCCATGTCAGCCATTGGTTGGCTGAATAGATCACCCTTAAAGTCAGTCCCACACCTCAGAGTGACAGTGTTTACACTTTTTGTGGGAATCAACCTGCGAATGGTTTACTTATTGTTGTCTCTTTGCTTAAAGTTGTGATAGCAGTTTGAAATAATTACATTTAACATTGTTTGCCAGTAATGGTGATTGTTGTGTTTTGGTGCATGTTTTTTATTGCTGACGTGCTCACCCTAACAGTCCTAAACTTCTCTTGTTTGTTTATCAGCAGCTTTGAAAAGCAGCGCAATAGGCAGCCCGCATGGAACGAGCAGGAAGCATCCAACTTGATATTCCGGACTTCAGCAACTCCGTCCTGTCGCATCTGAACCAGTTGCGAATACAGGGCCGTCTATGTGACATCGTGGTCAATGTTCAGGGCCACAGTTTTCGTGCCCACAAGGTGGTCCTCGCCGCCAGCTCCCCCTACTTCAGGGACCACATGTCACTGAGCGAGATGAGCACCGTGTCCATATCAGTGATCCGCAACCCAACCGTGTTCGAGCAGCTCCTTTCATTCTGCTACACGGGGCGCTTGTGCTTGCAGCTCGCCGATATCATCAGCTATCTGACGGCTGCCAGCTTCCTCCAGATGCAACACATTATTGACCGTTGCACCCAGATTTTAGAGGGAATCCATTTTAAAATCAGTCTGTCGGATGTGGAAGAGGAGCTCGGGAATGGGGCCCACAGGACCGCCAACCAAACCATTGAGTCGGGAAGAGGTGGGACCGGGCTGGGTGGGTCCCGCTCCCTAAGTCCCAGACATAACAGCTCGCGACTGATTGGCAACGCTGGGGTGATCAACATCCGTGATGTGAGGGAAGTCCGAGAGATCAGTCCCCCTGGGGAGTCCATGAGCCCCCAGATAGTGGAGCACAGCGGCATTGGCTCGGAGGAGGTGGGAACTGGGAAAGAGCCCATTCTCCGCATTAACCGAGCTGGGCAGTGGTATGTCGAGACGGGGACTGAGGTGGAGAGAGGTGGAGAGGAGAATGTGCGGATGGTGGACGGGTTTCGGATTAAGACAGAAAGGATGGAGGAGTGGATGGGGGCGGAGACCCAGGCATCGGCGGAGGAGGGTAGTGGGGCCGAGGAAGGGCCGACAGTTATGATTGACACCTCAGGACGTAGCACATTGGTGCAGGAAGGTGGAAGAGGTGGGAAAAGCTCCCAGCCGTCCAGTAGCTTCAGCGAAACGGAGAGGTGTGTAAAATCTTCCTGAAGTTCAAAATCTTAGTCTTATTGCACATAATTCAGTTCATGTTATTCTATAAAGGATTGTTCACCCAAAAATGAATATTCTGTCATTAATTACTCACTGTCATGTCTTTCCAAACCTGTAAGATCTTTGTTCATCTTCACTATGGTTCAACCGTAGTGTCATGAAGCCACGAGAATACTTTTTGTGCACAAAGAAAACAGAAATAACTACTTTATCCAACAATTTCTTCACTTCCATGTCAATTTTCGATGCGTGTTCAGGAGCGTCAGGAGCATCACACATATGCGTCGTTGTACTCTCCTGATTGTGCACGGAATAGAAGACATTGTTGAATAAAGTTGTTATTTTTGTTTTCTATATGCACAAAAAGTATTCTTGTCCCAGATAGCAAAATTCCTGATGCCCACACCTGCCAGTTTCATCTGGCCCACACACCACATGGAATGATGGCACTTGGGCGGTCCGCTCCTGTTTGCCAGATTTGGGCCACAAGCAAGCCAAAGGAAGGCCCAATGTCAGCCATGAATAAATCAAATAAAGCAGAACTGGCCCAAATCGGGGCCACATTTATTTCAATTCTGGCCCAGATCCGGCCCAGATCCAACGCCTTGCTCTGGCCCACATACTGTGTAGAATGATGGCGTTTGAGTGGTCTACTCCTGTTTGCTGGATTTGTGCCACAAGCAAGCCGTAGGGAGGCTAAATAAAATAAACCAGAACTGGCCCAATCTGGGCAACAATGATTTTAATTCTGGCCCAGATTCGGCTCAGAACCAACACCTTGCTCCGGCCCACATACCACGTAGAATAATGGCATTTGGGCAAGTCCGGTCCTGTTTGTCAGATTTTGGCCTCAAGTAAACCTTAGCATTGCTGCATGTAAGCCAACCGAATAAACCAAAATGGTGGCACTTTTGGCAGTGGTCCACAAATAGGCCACTGCACAGCCTCTTTTTAGCTAAAAATGAACCAAATAAACCATAAATAAACATTATTTGTGCCACACTAAACCTTAAGTGAGTTTTGCATCAACGATACTCAACATATTGTAAAAATAAATGTAAAAATGTCATCCCTAAATGTTCAAATTAGTTGATCCAGAAATGTGTCCTACTTGGTAAAATCATCCCAACCCAACTTTTGCACAAGCAGCAATTCAAATATCAAGTGCTACATCTAAACCAGAAGTGGCCCTCGACTGTTTTATAATATATGAGACATGTTTGCCATGTCAAATGTGGGACAAGTTAGGCTTAAACACTGATTAGCCAATGCTGACTGTGCTGTATATTTGTCACTAGTGGACCAAATTGTTTTTAATTACTTGGGCAATATTTGTCATTTTATATGCGGGCCACTTTAGGCTTACCGCCACATTAGCCAATGATTATTGGGCCATATCTTTGCCAAAACTGGCCCAGATATGTTTTAGGATAACTGGGCCACATTTGTGGCATCAAATGCGGGCCACTTTAGGCTCACAGCCACATTAGCCAGTGTTTACTATGCCATATCTTTGCCAAAATTGGCCATTCGCTGAAACATATGTGGACCACATTTGGTTTACACCCTGTTTAGCTTTTGTTGATTGTGTCACAGTTTTGCCAAAGGTGGCCCACATTTGGTTGGCACTGTTTGGGCCATATTCACTATTTACGACATCGGCCACTTTAGGGTCACATTCAGATTATACACTGCCATGAACACCACATCTTTTCCTAAAGAGGCCCACATGTGATTTGATACATTTGGGACATTTTTTGCTGTTTTACATTTGGGACACTTCAGGCTTACATACGTTTTGTCTGGGCCATAAGAAGGCCAGCAGTGCCGTGGCATTGCCTTAAGTGGCCCACATCCAGATACTATCTGGGGTAGCTTCGTAAAATTACATTTGAACCACTGATGTCACATGGACTATTTTAACGATGTCCGTACTACCTTTCTGGACCTTTGATGTGGTAGTTGCGTTGCTGTCTATGCAGGGTCAGAAAGCTGTCGGATTTCATCAGAAATCTTAAAAAGGTCTTACGGGTTTGAAACGACATGAGGGTGGGTAATTAATGACTAACCATTTTATGGTCTTTTATCGAAATGCAATGCCTTTCTCCATTTCTGAAAGAAGTTCCTATTTCAGCTAATGCCTCAAGCCTTCTTACTCTTCAACCCCTTCCATTTAAACATTTACATTATCTAATCAGTACTGGATGGACACCAGATATCCAATTCTACTCTGAACTGGATGCCCAGTAACCCATTTCCTCTGCCAACAAGACTGTACCAAAAACTGTGTTTTTCTTTCAGGTTTAGTCCAACAGGAAGTGTGGTTGTGATGGCTGATCGCCAGAGAGCCAAGAGTGAGTCCCCAGGACGAGTTGATGATCAGAGACACCCCACCTCACAGGTAGAGCAACCTTAAGACTTGATCAAGACTTGGCACTATACACTTACAACCCTTGGTCAGTGGAGCACACCTTCCCGAGCAAATAAGAAACTTTAGATTGCCTGCAGTTGTGTAATACTCAGAACAGGTGGTGTGCCTAACTTGGGAACAATTTAGAGTGCATTTCAGTTTGGAGAAGGGGTGGGAATTGTGAAAAACAAACCATAACCTGTCATCTTTCCCTTGTCAGGGAGAGGAACAAGCTGTGTTTGACATGGGGGGATACGAGGAGTACCTCCGAGAACAGGTAGGTGACCGGTGGTTCCGCTACAACCCCCGCCTCACCTGCATTTACTGCTGCAAGTCCTTCAACCAGAAGGGCAGCCTAGACCGTCACATGCGCCTGCACATGGGCATTACCCCCTTCGTTTGCCGAATCTGCGGGAAGAAGTACACCCGCAAGGACCAACTCGAATACCACATCCGTAAGCACACAGGAAACAAGCCCTTCCATTGCCACGTCTGCGGCAAGAGCTTCCCGTTCCAGGCGATCCTCAACCAGCACTTCCGCAAGAACCATCCAGGCTGCGCCCCACAGGAGGTGTCCCACAGTGCCTCGCCCGAGACCACCACGGTCACCTCCCGTGGAGGCCAGAACGAAGATGAGTCGCCCTCCCAAGAGGATGCCGAAGGCAATGGCGGAGGGGGAGGTGCGGGCTCGTCCTTCGGAGAAGGGGTCCAACCTTCGGTATCCACCACTGGGCCCGACTGAAAGGCTTTGAAGGAAATCGTTACAAATTTAGGGAGACACAGGACAGGACAGATCTCTTGAGAGATCCCTCTGTCCCTTGTCTCCCACCATCCACACTGAACGTTGGAAGGAGTTGAGCGAGCAGGAGGCTCTCTCAGCTGCTGTCAACAAGGAACGGATAAAATAAGGGAGAGTCTTCTGCGTCCTACTTGGACGAAGATCCTCTATTTTTTCAAAGATGCAAGGAACAATTTGCTAGGAATAGTATTCTCTAGGGATTTATAAATGGTATTTCCGCTTTAAACCGCATCTACCTTCACCATACAAACTGAACAGGACGTCAATATATGAAGACAAGAAGCCACACTCCAACAACCTCACACACCACTGGATGCAGTGATTTCTTTTTTTTTTTGGTTTGTTTCCTTTTTTTTCGTTTTTAGTCTTTCCTGTCTTTTATATGTTACATTTTTTTATATTTTTGTACTACTACAGATCTTTCAGGAGAAACTAAAAGAGAAGCTCTAGCTACGATTTGGTCAAATTGCGTCGAAATTGCCAAACTTCTCTGTGCCAGAAGGTGAGTTGTAAAACTAGAGGACATCGTAGTCCTTCGCTACTTTGCCTTGAGACAATCTTGATCAATTAATCTGGGGCTAGACTTGTGTTCCCCAGGCATGGCAAGCTTAGGAAAACGGGTTCAGTTTTTTATTAGGGACCCTCAGGTCTGACCTAACATCAGATTCTTGATTTTCGTCTTGTGTTAAGTGCCGATCCGGCCTGCCATAGAACCGAAACACATTGCTCACACCTAGCCTCAACGCAAGGAAATCGTAGTTCGGGTTTATAACGAGACACACTCGCGTCGTGTCATTTTAACTTTTAATGTTGGTGGTAATACTGTGATATAGGCACGGTGGAGAACGAATATAGCAGTGACATATGTATTTATTTCACATTTAATTCCCGTTAAGGCCTTCATACATCTCCGAACTAGACAACTCAGCTGCTGAATGTTGGCGAAAACACAGGAAATTCTTCAACCTCAGATAAGCTACAATAGACCGCTCAGTTACCTCTCTCTCACATCACTACGCAATACCGATCTGTCGCACGCGGACGCGTGGATGCACTCAGCCGAATTTAACGTTCAGTGTTTATTTCTTTCATTCGTTTAAGTCGCTCGTTGAGATTAGCAAGTCTCGCTAACTTGTTTTACTAGTCTGGCGATATTTTGTTTGTAAGAATGTGTTTGAGCGGAGGAAGGGGTCCGTCGGAGGACTATTAACCTTCTTCCTTGTTGTGTCAAGAAATGAGTCTAAGGCGGAGACGAACCGACGGACTTGGTCGCCGATGCCGTTTAGGAAAACGGAAACCGTATGTCTGTGATGACTGGGAAACGCCGAAATGCCACGGAATGACTTTGAGTGTAAAATTTTCCCTTCATCTGATGGAAGGCACTTTAACCTTGGGGTCAAGTGCCTTTACACTTGGCTTACGAACAGATGTTTCCAGCTGGTGCTATGACGTGAATTTACTGAAGCTTTCAGTAACCAAAGGAAGTTCTTAAACCCTTGAGATTGGAAGGGCGAAGAGGAAAAATGAGATTACATCAGGCACTTAAAGAATGGGTGGGGTGTTTTTTTTTTTTTGGTTTTGTTTTAGAATATTTGTATATCTATATACATGTGTCACTTATGCATATTTAGACAAATTTATACTTGTAATAATAACTATACAGAGACAGTTTCTAGAGCGATCAACAAAAGCAAAGGCGTTTTAAGCGAAAGCAAAGCTGTTATCATTTTTATAAGGCTGTGAATCACACTTGGTTGTGACTGATTTTTTAAGGAAAGGGTTGATGCATATAAAAATCAGCTACTGATGTTTCCGATAGGGATTTTGTGCACCTCACTTCATATCAACACAGGTTAGAGCTTACTTTTACCGTTCCTCACATCTGTGAACACAGGTCAGCAGGTAAACACTTCTTACAAATATCAGGAACTCACTGTTTACTTTTTGTGTTTACCTTTACCAAGCGGATTTTCTTACTTGGAATTCTAGCTCGGGGTAACTTGGGTCGACATATTTCACAAGGGCAGCAAAAAAATAACCTACATACAGTACATACGAACATTTCCTCTCAATGTAAATACCCATGCCTCAGAAGCAGTCGCAGTGAAATACAATCCCGAAACTGTATAATTTCTCGTTTGTTGTACAGCGCAGAACCCAGGTAAATAGAGGAGCATGTTAATACTGCTTTTATTTGTCACAATGCAACCTCATGATAATAGAGAAGGGCAAATGGTTTTGTCTGTAAACAACATAATCATAATCTATGTTATAATATATCAAGAAAAGATGTTTGTTTTAAGACTTTGCCTTTTAAGTTTAAGACTTTTAGATTTGGGGCATGGGCCTGTTTTGTGTATGCCAATCATATAAGGGTGATAGTGACTTAAATTATCTCTATGTGAATGAATTAATAACAAGGGATCTATATCTGTAATCAGTCATTCCAGGTATTGTACTGCACATTTTAGCAGTCGAAATTGAATCATGTTAATTTGGGTTTTAGGGCTAATGATAACTCTCAGCATGTTTTCCCTATGTGTTGACCTTCAAAGCATTGATGGTTGACCATCCTGCCTGTTCTTGTTTATTTTAAACGATATTATTCATTCAAATATTAAGTTTGGCTTTTGTATTTGTTTTTAAGCTTTAAATAACATGCGGAGGATAAATGTGTTGCTACAGTGTATATATATATTAGGCTGTAATATTTAATGTTTCTGTATGACAATACATCTACTGCAGTTTATTGACTGATCAAGTCATTTCTAACCAAATTATGTCTAATTTTAACAGTGTTACAGAATGTGTAGTTTCAAATGGAGCTACTTTTGAAGCAATACTTGTACAAATGAAATTAAAACACACCGTGACAAACACAAGAAACTGATGACCAGTTGATTTCGACGAGAAAAAATACAGTTGAAATCAAAAGTTTACATATACCTTGTAGAATCTGCCAAAATTTTACCAAAATAAGAGGGATCATACAAAATGCATGTTATTTTTTTATTTAGTACAGACCTGAATAAGATATTTCATGTAAAAGGTATTTACATATAGTCCACAAGAGAAAATAATAGTTGACCCCATTCGAAAGTTTACATACATTTGATTCTTAATACTGTGGTGTTACTTGAATGATCCACATCTGTTTTGTTTAGTGATAGTTGTTCAAGAGCCCCTTGTTTGTCCCGAACAGTTAAACTGCCCGCTGTTCTTCAAAAAAAACCCTTCAGGTTTTACAGATTTTTTGTTTTTTCAGCATTTTTGTGTATTTGAATCCTTTTCCAACAATGTCTGCATGATTTTGAGATTCATCTTTTCACACTGAGGACAACTGAGGGACTCATATGCAACTATTGCAGAAGGTTCAAACGCTTACTGATACTTCAAAAGGAAAAACACTGCATTAAGATCCAGGGGGTGAAAACTTTTGAAATTTAAAGATCAGGGTATATTCAACTTATTTTGTCTTCTTGGAAACATGGAAGTATCTTCTGTAGCTTCTGAAGGGCAGTACTAAATGAAAAAAATATGATATTTAGGCAAAATAATAAAAATGTACGAATCTTTATTCTGTTCAAAAGTTTTCACCCCCCCCCCTGCTCTTAACACGGGTTTCCTTTTGAACCTTCTGTAATAGTTGCGTATGAGTCCCTCAGTTGTCCTCAATGTGAAAAGATGGATTTTAAAAATCATACAGTCAGTGTTGGAAAGAATCTGTGGGACCTGAAGGACTTTTAAGAAGACCAGCAGGCAGTTTAACGGTTCAGGAAAAACAAGGGACTCATGAACAACTATTACTAAACAAAACACAGCTGTGGATCATTCAGGTAACAACACAGTATTAAGAATCAAGTGTATGTAAACTTTTGAACAGGGTCATTTTTATACATTCAAATATTATTTTCTCCTGTGGACTATATGTAAATGTTATGTGAAATATCTTATTCAGGTCAGTACTAAATAAAACAATAAAACAAATTTGTATGATCCCTCTTTGGTGAAACAATTAACATTTTGCAGATTCTGCAAGGCGTGTGTAAACTTTTGACTTCAGCTATGTATCCTGAACTTGTAAAACAATTCTACCTATTGGCGAATGTGATAAAATTAGTTTCAGCGATTACATTTACCTCATGTTTTTCGGTTTGTTTGTTTGTTTTTCATGGTCTGGCTTGTGAAACGTGATACAGTGCATGTCTCTACTTAGTAGTTTTTTCGGGAAGACCGGATGACAACACTGAGCCATGTCTTCAGAGTTCGTTCAGTCTTGTCGCAGGTCCCTCTGGAGCAAACATTTTGTACAAGCAACACATTTCAGAAGAGGACACTTCAATGCAAATAGCCTACGTATACATAGTCTGTCTGAATAAGCAAGCAAACGTGATGCTTTGTCAAAAAAAAGTTGTCAGTTGTTTTCTTACCTCAAAAGAGTCTTTGTACAAGGAAACAAGACATTGTTTTTTTTTTTGTTTTTGTTTTTTTTCTACTGACCTTCAGTAGAAACTGTTTATTTGCATGTCGTGTTTGTCTTTTGTAACGGCCAAACATAAAGACATTTCCAGGCATCTAAATTTGCACCAAGAGAAGCCAAAATATTGACATTTACGATTTGTCTTGCTATATTGTTTTGTCTTGCAAAAAGCAATATAGTCTAAGTTCTTTCCATGTGTCTTGAGATGTTAATCACTTTAATTTAAATCATACTTCAGAAATATTTTATTTTACATAACCATGAAAGAAATCAAAATATAATAGGTATTTTATTGTTAAAAAAGGTCCAAATTCCAAAACATAGTCAATTAATTTTAATATCAAACCAGTATATTTATTAAAGAAAAAAATGTTTTAAAAAGAAATTATATTCGTAGGTGATTAAGGTTTAGTAATTAATCTGATTTTATGATTACTTAAAATCTGAGACTTTTCACATTTAAAATGGTACAGGAATCAGAAAGATTAATCATTAATAATGTGAATGCCATTTTCACAATAACCACTATGTTTTTCCTCACTGGCAGTGTGTCAAGTCCATTCTTCTAAATAGAAATAAAGCACTTTAAGTGTAACTGTGAAGGATTTTTAATTATGTTCTTTAAATGTATAATTATGTAAGCCCAGATTGTGTGATACTGCTAAACCCAAATTTCTAATATGAAAAAATAAACCTGTTTTATCCTTGTTCTGTGCCTGTACATATTGCATTTTTTATTTCTCTTTCAAATCCTCTCGATGTGTTCATTTCCAGTGTTTGGTGGACTGATAAAAACAACATATTGTGACAAATTGAACATTCATTATTAAGCAATAATAAGAAACAAGGCAGCCTCGTCGAAATTAAAAACGAACCACAAGGATGATCAATAATCATCCTCATAGTGTTAGATCCATATTAGCTGCTCCCACAAGGATTTGCGACTCGGCCGGTGAAGATCAACGCGTTGATGCTTGACTCGCGGATCAGCAAAAGAAAAGGCCGGTCTGCGACAAAATGCTCACGGTAGAGGTTTAAGGACCGTCCGGTAGCAACAACCGCTGTGGCAGCGGCAGCCTCGCTACCTTCTTCGTTCACCTGAAGAATTGAAAAAACAAGGTCATTGGCTAATGCAGTTAGGGTAATCATAAAAACACGGTACTTGAGTTTGCAAACAATATCGAATGAATTTTACCTCAAGGAAGGCCTTATGGTAGGCGTCGGAGATGTACAATTTGGGTCCTTCGTCGGCAACCATCCCTAGTGCGGCATAACATGAGAAAATTATTGTGTAGATTCATCTAAACTTAATATTTTACCCCAACAATGAAAACAAATCCATTCAGCAAAAAAATCATAGTAATCAAGCCAAGATCCCGTAGAAGCAGTCCCACGGTTCAAACAAGGTGCTTAAAGTGCTTGAAGCACTTGAATTTGACTTTCTGAAATTTAAGGCCTGGAAAACCCTTGAAAATAGCAATGTTTCTGAAGAGGTACCTGAAAAGTTTTTGAATTATTGAAAGGCAATGCATCTAATTTTATCAATAAGCACATATCTTTTCACGCAATTCAAAAAACATCATACCTTTTTTTGCTTATTTCACTTAATGTCTGAAAACAATTAAGCAAATTAAGCAAGTAGTAGTACTGACAGTATCGTGTAAACATGGCTGAAGACGCAGGAGAAATTGAACCAAATCGAGTCGTTTACGCTTGAATGGCTCCGATTGATTCGAACTCCTGAATTCACTAGCAAAAACCGGATCAAATTTTCGAATTTCGACATCGCTTGTAAAGATAAAAAAAAAACTATGAATCAGTTAAACCATTGTGTCATGAAATTATTCACTGTTTCGAAGCGTTACAATCGTATCGCGAATCGCAAATCATTTGTTTCAGATGAGGACTTTGTGTATCGCGAATCATTTGTTTTAGATCGGGACTTCAAATTGCGTATCGCAAATCATTTGATTTAAATAGGAATGGGTTCATATCATGAATTGAATAATTCAAATCAAATGATTTACGCTACACAAAGTTGTGATCTAAGTCAAATGAGTCCTGATCAGTCGAGTCCTGATCTAAAAATGCTGGTTCGCGATTCATTATTCAGATGTGGACTTCAGAGTGTGGATTGTGATTAATTTGATTTAGATCGGGACTTTGGAGTGGGTTCGCAAATCTTTTCCTTTAGATCGGAACTTAGGATTGCAGATCACAAATCACTTGATTCAGATCGAGACTTTGTTCATCGCGAATCATTTGATTCAGATCGGGACTTCGGAACGTGTATTGCGAATCATTTGATGTAAATCGGAACAGGTTTGTGAATCATTTCGCGAATGAAATAATACAAATCAAATGATTTGCAATATGCGATTTGAAGGCCTGATCTGAAATGATAGTTTGCGAATTATTATTCAGATCTGGACTTCAGAGCATGGATCGCGAATAATCTGATTTACTTCAGAACTTTGGAGCGGGTTCGCAAATCTTTTGCTTTAGATCGCAACTTAGGATCGCAGATCACAAATCACGTGATTCTGATCGAGACTTTGTGTATCGCGAATCATATGATTCAGATCGAGACTTCGGAGCGCATACTGCGAATCATTTGATTTAGATCAGAACGTGTTTGTGAATCTTTTCACAAATTAAATAATACAAATCAAATGATTTGCGATATGCAATTTGAAATCCCGACTAAATCAAATGATTTACGGTATGCAAAATTGTGATTTACGTCAAATGATTCACGCTCCAAGTCCTGATCTGAAATGATGGTTCGCGAATTATTATTCACACTTCAAAGTGTGGATTGCAAATAATTTGATTTAGATAAATCATGTTTCAGATTAGGATTTTGGAGCGATTTCTTTTTTTTTTTTTTCTTAAACAGTAGAAAACATCAAACCGTTAAGACAATTATTAAAACAAAACAAAGGAAAATTAATGTATACACAAATTCAAATCCCTTAAGAAAATTAAGGTTTTATATGGTGAAAGTGTAGTATACTTTCTAATACTTTTGTAGTAATATTGTGCATGTGCTTCACTTTAGTTTAGCCATTTTCTATTAGTGTATTTTTATTTGAAATAGAAGACTTTGTTTGATAAGTGAGATCTCTGAAGATTGAAAATCAAAAAAGTAGTGCTTGAAAGTTTATTTTACAGTATCTGTACAGACCCTGAGTCCATATGACTTGTGCTCAATATTCCTTATGAAGCTTTTAAGTTCTACAGAAAAAAGAACATGACCAAGTTTGTTTATTTATTTATTTTTTTGGGGTGAACGATCCCTTTGAAAGATTTAAAGCCAAAGCAATAGCAAAAACACTTTCTATTTTCATACCTGGGAGACTGGCGTGTTCTGGACTAAAAAGATCTTTAAGGCCCATTTTTGATAGCTGCTCTTTGAGGCTGAAGTTGTCCTCAATACGGAAACGAGGAACCTGGACAATCACCGTGGTCTCCTTCAT
This sequence comes from Labeo calbasu, assembly GCA_019740295.1. Taxonomy (NCBI): domain Eukaryota; kingdom Metazoa; phylum Chordata; class Actinopteri; order Cypriniformes; family Cyprinidae; genus Labeo; species Labeo calbasu. The sequence goes on along the minus strand of JAHKKF010512708.1, from coordinate 13,943 downwards.
GGCTTGTAACCAACCCTCAAGTTTCTTGAGGTTCATGTTTTCCACCACCTTAATTGGATGCAGTGTTGTTAGGTTTGATCTTTGAGGAGAACATTTTGTCTGTTGTTTATAATTGACTTACTTTTGACAGGGTTGTGTCTTCATCAGGTAATATGAGCACCATTGTGATGTCACCACCGTTGTAGGGCAGTTCAAGGATCTTCACTTTGTCTTCACTGATTTTGGCATATTGAAATTTCCTCTCTTGGTACATCATGGGGACTGGACACTCATGTGTCTCGCTGACGTGAAAGTCTAACTTCATGATATTTTGCTTATCAAACTTGTGTTTCCATTGACCCTGGAACACAAAAACTACATTGTAACAGAGTTTCAAATCAGGGGTGTTCAGTCAAGCTCATGAAGGGCCACCTTCTAGAGTTTAGCTCCAACAAATATTCTTTCTACAAGTTTCTAGTCATCCTGAAGAATTTGCCAAGGTCAGTACATGAATAAAAAGAATTAAACTTTTAATTTTTCAAGTCATCAGTTCTGATTTTATTTCAGCTATTCATAACTTGCAAATCAAGATCTTAATAAAATGTTTCTGAGGAAACAATCCGTTAAAATCCGCCTGTTGAGATTGTGTTGGAATGTGTAGGGTTAAATGAAAGACGCCGAATTCTCCCGCCTAATGCATTCAGCTCTGTGATTGGTGGTTTAGCTATAAAACTACCAAGCAATAGTAAATCAATGAGACTAATGAGCCAAGCAATAGGAAATCAGTGAGACTAATTTTAACTGACAGGAAAATTGACCAATCATATCTTTCCCCTAAACTGGTGGAGTGTAATATCACTACCTTTATGACAAGTTCAGCTACTATGGAAACCTTTCACGTGGAAGCTAGTCACGAAGTAGTCGTTTGCAAGATTATGTTTTAAACGAAAAGTAAAGGAAACACACACACCAGAAAGCTTTTGAGAGGCATTTCAACCCCAGCAACTTAAGTTACATCTGTCTCCAAGTAATTCAGTCGTCAATGGGTAAGTTAACTAGATATAACTGGCCGCCGTGCCAATTGTTTTTATTTTCTAGCCGTTGCTGCAACGTAACACGCGCTTTATTTGAGAAGACATTTTGCAGAATTAGTGCTTAGTCCGACAGTTTACTAACTTTGTGTATATTTGCTGTAATTCTCCACAATAATGACATGACATAAGTTTGTGTTTTGTTACTTTGGATTAGAAACAAGTCTCATCCTTTCAATCCTTTTCAATCCTTTTCAATCCTATCAATTTTGCCGGCGAGTAAAAAAAAAATAAAGGCAGTTTTGACGCTCTTGACGTAACATCGCTATAAAGTCGCCTCAGTTCAAGCGGCAAAAAGTTGTAACATGAAATTAAAATGAATGAACATCTCACGTCTCCTTTAATCGCTCAATCTGTGTTTGGAGAAAAAAAATTGCTTGTAAACAATATAACTTAGCATTACTTTTAACTTACCTGAGGCAAGTCATTGTGTCCACTGCTCCTTAGTTTGCTAGAGAAAGAGCACTTGTTTAAATATATGTCCTATATTAGCTTATATTTTATTTAACCTGCTAGTGATGTCTTAATTATTGAAAGTATGTTTAAATTAATACGTCATAAAACAGACGCTGTGTATATTATATTCCAACAGCAAATTGCAGTAGAAACTTGAGTAGGCTAGATTACATCAGTAGCTTAGAAAATGTTAATTAAAAACGAACTTATGTAAAGACAGAGCCACAACTTAAACCACTGTTTAATAAAAAACAAGAAAGAAAAGAAAAGCAATTTTATGTTTAGGCCCAATTTTCCCTGCTGCTTTACTGAACACGTACCATGACTTCAAAATTGAGGTACGACCAAACCGTCATTTTTGCGTACCATTACACAATTTGTCTATGGTGCTGAAGTGCATGTCACTAATTTGCTTTGCTGTTAACTCTGTCATGATGTGTTATTAAATGCTTACATTCAGATTTGTTGGTATTTATGTGTTAGGAGGGGTGTCTTTCATACATTTTGCCATCCAGCTCATTGTCACCCTATCCTGCTGAAGTGCAAACATTGAATTTTGTAATGAGGATTTGCGTTTTACCTGAATGAGCTGTTTTGTTGCTTGTGCTGTAATTTGTTAAAGGTAACTAGAAGAGGACACAGTAAGCTAGGCTAGCTAGCCAAGGTTTAGGGCAGAGATTATTTTACTGTTGGCAGATGAGAAGGTTTGTATTACTTACTATTGGAGAAAACATAATGGTCAACTTGGATTAAGTGTACCAATCACATTACAACCTTGACGTCATTGAATTTCAATTAGAGTTGTGCGGGAATCAATCACAGTTTATGGATACCATAGGAATGGATCAGAAGTGCCTGTTGCAAAAAGTGAGTGACTTCTCTTATAAAACCACTTGTGTGTAAACTTTAAATATTTAAATAGTTAAATCCAAAACTACTGTTTAGTGTAAAACATGATGGAGATTAGGCTGTTGATTTCAAATATGATAAGCTATTTCCACAAAAAAGCTGTTTATTCAGCATAGTGAAGCTTCTCCTACATTGACATCCGTTAAAAAAAACTGTCTGATCTCCTTCCCTGCACCACAGCATTAGCTTTAGCATATAGCCGATGCTTTTTTTGGCTAAATGTTGCAGACTTGCCTTTTAGTGGCTTTGTTGAGGGTATATTTACACAACAACTTGCTAAATATGGAAAGTTTTTCGTTTGCGTTTTAAAGATTCAACAATGTTTTCGAAATAGATCTGCAAAAATGACTAAAAGCACTGTATTATGCATGCCAGGCCGGTAGTTGGCGATGTCGAACACTAGCTGCCTGTGAACGTGCGTTTCTACAGACTGAACAAATAATACGAGTATGATTTCACAGCTTCCAAAAATTCACGTTTTTGTACTTTAAAGTCAATTGCCATTAAAAACGTGCACTTTGAAACGTGTTTTCGAAAATTTGCATCTTCAGGTCCCCAAAACGCAGTTGTCGTGTAAATGAACGGCCAAAATTCATAAAGTTTTCTGTTTCCAACTATAAATGCAAGAAANAGACTGAACAAATAATACGAGTATGATTTCACAGCTTCCAAAAATTCACGTTTTTGTACTTTAAAGTCAATTGCCATTAAAAACGTGCACTTTGAAACCCCCCCCCCCCCCCCAAGGGTACGTTTACACTAGTGCGCTTTCGTTTTAAAATGCATCACTTTTGCTACAGTTACGGCTGTTGTTTACACTACTTTGGCATTGTCAACCCTTGAAAATGAAGACTTTTTTGACTAGTGTGAAAACTCTGGGGTTGCATTTCGTTGTAAACGGACCAAAACTTTTAGACTTTTGAAAACGATAGCGTGGCTGCCCACATTCGATCTGTGTATCGTTGACGACCGTGTGTACAATAACAACGTGCTCATGCTCATTGAATGGTCATGTGACATATTATCAGTTGTATGATATGGATCATTTGTGAAACCATGAAAACACAGTTTTAAAATGAAGCCAAGTGTAAACATGGCTTAAGAGTCACAGTTTGCGGTTTAAATGGTGTTGGAGCTAAACTCTGCTGAATGGTGGACACCCCAAAAAAATGGCCTTTTCATTACACGTATCTTTCTGCATCCTCACTTACTTTGAAGTAGATTGCATTCACCAAGACTAATATGGTGTTGGAGTCTATTGAACCTTGTGGCAGGGTGTCTTTTATTCGGTTCTCAGTCTTGTTGGCAATCCATTCATTTATCGTCATCCTTGAATCTTCCGGTTTCTCCTGAAGGATGAAACTTGAATGTTTAGTACAAGGTGAAGCATCAGATGTCCAACATTTTGACACTTATACCAATGTAACCTTAAAATCGAGAGGCAGCAATTTGGCTCCATAGACCATCTCACTGATGTGCTGGTAGGACTCATTAAAAAGCGTGGATTTGTCTCCAAACAAACGGTTTGCGGAAACCAGTTCCGTCGTTTCGTGCTTTTTGCGATATAGTCGGCAATTCAGCTTGGCGAAGAAGAAATGAACCTGGTCTGAGGTCTTTTCCTTTATCGTATCGAACTGAAACACCTACATGTGAAAAATAGAGAAGTTGTTGACTTGCTCAAATGTGCTTTATTTGGCGTTACAATTACTTGATCTTACTTTCATGAGCTGCTCCAGTGTGGTGTTACAAGCCCCCAGCTTGGTCATGGCGAAAGCTGTTGAGATACTAATTGGCGACAGAAAGATGTTTTCATCGTCGGACTTTCCCTCGGCAAGCTGCTTGAAAAACGAGAGGGCGAAGCGGCTGTTGGCTTTGGACAGTTCCCACACTCGAGGGTTGGTGCCAGCTGGGATCTTCTCAGGTTTTTCAGTTGGTTGTGGTTCAAGATCCGGGCTGCGGTAGATGCACATTGGCTCCAAAGGTAGATCTTTGGGCTTTGCGAAGCAGATATCTTTGGCTGCCTGGACCGAACAGAGGGCGAGTGCCCACAAAGCCCACGTACATGCCAACAACTTCATCCTGCCCAAGGTGGAGTGGGAAAGCAGCCCAGGAAAAGCAGTTCAGTGCAAATTCTAGTGGTCAGACAAGTCATGGAATCATGCAATACAATGTCTACAGCGAGTTGAGACTTGTATGGCTTAATATAACATAAATGATGTCTCTTACTGAAATATGTAGTAGAAAACGCATGAAAGACTTGTGTTATTTAAAAACTCCACTTCGTTTCATACATATTTTGGACTATTACCATTATTTCGATGACGTGAAATGGCTCCTGGAGCTACCTATTGCAATTTTTACCACAACACAACTCGGAATAAGCAACTTGGAAAATAAAATACTGATACGATGCCACATTGTGTGGCTTTTGGTTGTAATTTTCATTTGAAGCGCAAGAAACGATGAAAGTTTTCACTACTTTCCCTAGCGATAAGAAGAGGAGCAAAGAATGGGAAGATGCCTGTGGACAAATAAAACATCCTAAAGACTCACGTCTTTGTTTTGTCCAGTTTAGCCCTGATGCCTTTGAGGCTTTTAGTAGACCACAGCTACTGAAGGAGCTTACAAACGGCAGAGACAAGAAATGCTAGATGCCATTCTGGCAGGATGTAAACATGCCGACATTCGTCATGATGTCGCAGCCACTGAAGGTGTTTGTCAGCGTGGATTCCACTTAATATTCGGGGCATTTAGACTCCTTGTGGGGGAAAAATGATGGTACAGCATTACGCTTGTACCCATCGCCACCTATAAGCTCTTTCAGTAGCTGTGGTTATCCAGGGCTCTACGTTTACTTTTTTTCGGAGCACTTAAAAAAAAATGTAGGAGCACAGTCAAGATTTCAGAAGGGCCTTCTAATAAAATAAGGAATAATAAAATCTGATAATAAATTTGCCTTCTCTTTATGGGGTGATATTTGACTGATATTTAAGTTATTTACAGGAGAGTTTAGTTTTTACCTTTTATAATGGTATTTTTCTAACTTAATTAAAAGTATGTCATCTTTTGTCAAAATTTCAAAAAAATTATATTTTATAAGCTTAATTAAAACAACAGAATAAGAACAAGTAGAGTAAGTTACCAATCAAATGAGTATTAAAATTAATTTGTGGTGGCACAGAAGAAAACAAAAGTGGCTTGTAGGTGTATATTTTGTTGAGAATGTATTAAATCTAAAATTTTGAATATAGAAATATTAAAGGATTTAAATAACTAAAAATATACTTTAAAAAAGAAACTAAAATCACCAGTAGGTGGCGGAATGAATCATTCATTAATTTGATTCATTCGAACAGCTGATTCAAAACGTGGCTGTCTTTATGAATGGGGAAATTGAATCATTGATTCGCTAGATTAGTTTAAAAACGCACATTCATTCATAAACAAAACACCGTCGTGTTTGAATGGAGATGCGTAGTGGTTCAGTTATGACTTGTTTCAAACTATTTTTGACGAAACAGCAAAATCAGAGAATAGTGTTATAGTCAGACAATGTCACTTAATATTAGTTCTTGTTTATTTAACTGTTGTATTAAATCTATAATTTACAAGCTCCCTTAAAAATCATTAAAAGCTGTCACTCATCTTAGTTCATCATCGATCTCTTATTTACAGTCTCTCTACACTTTGTTTATGAAAGGATTCATGAGATATGTATGTGATACATTACTCAATGTTGCAAAAACAGAAACTTTTGAAGCTCCCCTTTAAGAATAGCACCCCCATAGTCCAAAATATGTATAAAATGACATGGATTTTAAATAACGAAAGTTTTTTTTTTATGGGTTTTCTGCTACATATTTCAGTCAGAGATTTATTAATATAGATTATATTAAGCCATACAAGTCTTAACACTCAGGGTTCCCTTTAAGCAAAGAGCTTTTCTCTTTTTCTCTGTAGCACTACTTTTTAACAACGAAATACAATGAAAAACCGCTTTAAGTTTAAAGTACCATATCTAAAGCAATTTTGACAATTTTTACTTTATTAATCATACACTACTAGTCACAAATGAACATTTTATCTTAATACTGTCACTTCCAGTGGTTGATCTGACTTACAACGATTGTCTAATTGAGGTAAAAAGTTAAATTTTAAACGCTACGAATCACCAAAGTTTCGTATAACCGCTCCAGTGAAGTTGCTCCTCCAATGCATTTAAATGTATCACATACCTGACGGTGTTGTATTTCCTTGTTAAAGACCAGTTTTGAGGGTATGTTGTACTAAAGTAAGCAGCAAAGTGAAGAAAACACTGTTATCTGGACAGGTCAGTGCCCTTAAGAGCACTGGAGTGACTAGAGACGAAAATTTGCTCAGGACAACCTTTGTGCTATTGATTCGTTTTGTTAGGTTAGCCACGAGCAAAGCAAATTTGAGTAATATTGTGGAACCTGTTTTTTTTTTTTGTAACAAAACATTGTTAAACTATTTCAGTACAAACGCCTAAGGTAAAACCATTTTGTTTGTTGTCGTAAAAATGCAAGAAAGACAAGAGGAACGTGGTTTACAATATTATTTATTCATAATCCATGCCAGAATCACTGTTGCACATAAAATACATTTCTTATTAAATAATTTTTTTCAAGTTTTTCGATATCTAATTCAAAAAATCCAGTTAGTAATACCCCCTGCCCTCTCAAAGAAGAAAAGCAATTGTATTATACAAAAATGCAATCCAAAATTTCACACAGTGAATTCTTGTACAAAGAGAAAAAAAGGTATTACAACTACATCCACATTGGAGAAATATTCTAAACATTCCTTAATGGAGTATAATATACAAACATTTACTTTCTTATTCAGGTTGAAGTTAAAGTGTACCTTAATTTAAGCAGTCTATCATGAGATAACATGGGAAAAATCATCAAAAACAATCATATATCCCGATGTTAGAAATCATGGTGAAAAGACCACAATGCAACACCCCATCTCACGAAAAAAAAAAAAAGTCAATACATGAGTGCAAGCAATGAGTTACAGTGGGAACAAACATACAGAAATAAGATGGACAGCACTCTCTTTGGACACACTTGAACAAACACAATCATTCGTTTCAAAACTACTTCCTACAGCTAGAAGCTAAAACACTAAAGCCTGGATTTGTGCACAACCTTTATGTTTTCAAGTAACATTATGACTTCTCATAAATCTACTACGTGTGTATGTGCACGGCGCATACTTTCCCCTTCAGGCCAGGGAACAATATGTACCATTAATCATTTATCTGTGTGGGAAAACATACTACAGTCTTGGGTGTTTCAGGCACCAAGTGTCACTCATTCTATTTTCTCATTTTTATGATGATTGACACCAATTAGTTCTACATTCGCTTTTTAAAATGAAACCTGAATGTAGTCAACAATCACAATAAGAAAATGAGTTCCAGTGAGGAAACTCTGAGGCTTTTCATTACACACTAATCATAAATACAATATTTTTTTTGTAGAAGTCAGCACTGGGTAGATGAACCTCATGAAAAAAGTGTTAAATTTCACCTCAAAATCAAAAGAATAAAAAAAAAAAAAAATAATAAAATGAAGCACATCTTTAGGACCATTAAGATTTGTTTGTAATGAAAGAAGCTCACAAAATGTCATTACCACAATGCAGGAAAATCGATTCGTGGATCGATTCAGTGATTTTCTGAATCCGTCATTTTTTTTCTTTCTTTAATCAATTCTAAACTAGTTTTTGACAACCCTATGTAACAGTAACAAACTGTTTTTTAAAATTAAAAACAAGCAGTACTTTAAACTAGGGGTTGACCGCTTACTGGCACCGATATTAAGCATTTTTATAGTTATCGGTATCAGTTGTCTTCAAAATCAATTTGCCGGTAAAATGATTTAAAAGCATTTAAATTTTTTTTTTTTTTTGTCAGAGCCCTTGTTATTCTTAATCTTAACTTTAACTTTAATTTTTACACTGGAAATGTATATTATATTTAAAATATCAATTATAATCTAAATGATCTATAATAATTGGTACCAGAAAAAAAATATCGGTTCAAAATATCGGTCTACTTGATCTGTAATAATCGGTATCAGCATTGGCCCTGAAAAACGCATATCTGTCAACCCCTCCTGTAAACTTTACAATGATGTGTCAATAATTTAAAAAATTTTTAATTTAAAACTATTATAATAAACTAGGGCTTGACCGATTATCGTGCCGATATTAAGCATTTTTATGGTTATCGGTATCAGTAATTTTCAAAATCGATTTGTTGATTAAAATAATTTAAAAGCATTTAAAGAGTTCTTATCAGAGCTCTTGTTATTCCTAATTTTGACATTAATTTTAATTTTTATACCAGACATGTATATATCAGTTATCAGTCTACTTGATCTAATAATCTGTATCAGCATTGGCCCTGATAAACGCATGTCAACCCCTACTGTAAACATTACAATGATGTTTCAATAATTACATTTTTTAAATTTAAAAACTACAATTATAAATTAGAGCTTGACAGATTATCAGCGCCGATATGAAGTATTGTTATGGTTATCAGTATCGGTAATTTTCAAAACCGATTTGTCGATTAAAATAATTTTAAAAGCATCTAAGAGTTTTTGTCAGAGCTCTTGTTATTCTTAATTTTGACATTAATTTTAATTTTTACGCCAGACATATATATCAGTTTACAATATCGGTTATCGGTCTACTTGATCTGTAATAATCGGTATCTGTATCGGTCCTAGGAAGAAAAAAAACACTACAATGATGTATAAATAATTTAATTCAGAATAATTTTATTTATATTTTTAATAATGTATTACTCTGTGCTTATGAAAGTACTATTCACAAAGCAAAAAATGGGATATTTTGGGGTGAAATGTGACAAAGTTTCATGTGATTCACCTTGGTAAACATTTTGGTTCCCTTTTCAAATCGACAACGATTCCCACTGGCTCATGGGTGATCATGTAAATGTTGCTTTGCAACAATAGTTCAAAACAGTTGGTTTTCAAACGGCTGACTTCAAATACAGAATTTCAAAACCACAATAAATCGAGCCCTTCTGCAAGAGTTTATACAATCTGCATTTCGTTTAAGAAAATCTTGGTTAGGTACAAAGGAATTGTATTAATGGCTTTTATGAGAGCAGTAAACCTTGATTTGTTTATCAGTATCATCAGAGCTCCAATATTGTCATTAAATATGAAAATAAGCCTTGATACTTTCCTCTCTAAAATATCAATATCAAACTATGACAAAATACACAGACTTGTCTTTGTTTTCCTGTTCCGATTCAGACTCTTCGAAGAACCCAAACATCAAAAGACCACCATCACACTATGAAACATGCTTAAATACTCAAGTTTAGTTGCATGAAACATACACAAAATGGCTACAAAAACAAATGACCTGGCAATAAATTCCTTTGTCTCAGAAAGGATAGGCAGTACTCTGTTTGGCGGTCTGAAAGCCTGCAGATTCGAAGAGATCATTTAATATAAATGCTGACTTTGAAGACTGAGAGGAATTGAATATTATAAATAGAGATGGTTCGGCTACATCTAAATACCCAACGCGTGAACAACTGCAGATCTGCATAAAGGCACAGTCTGGAAGTCTTCAAGTCTCGAAACTGGTTAAGCGACAATTGCAGTCCTGAAGAACAAACAAACAAAACAGAGCGCGCAACATGATGTTTACACCCAAATATACTAAAATCAACCCTGAGATAAAGACAGAGGTGTTCCTTTAAAACAACAACAAAAAAAAGATGGTTACCCATTGTAGATCCTTAAAATTCCTACAAGAGCGTTTAACATGCCTTTTCGCGTTCGCGTAATCCATTTAGTGGCTTTAAACAAACAACAAAAAGCTTTCTCTGTTTCTTTCAAACAAATTTTGGATTTGTGCCATCCTTAAAATCTACACTGTGCTTCACAGTGGTTTCCTAAATGAAGTTGCGATATCCAATCTTGACGATTGCTTAAATGTCAAAAGCTCAGACCAAAGCGACAGTAATAACGAAAATAATACAAACAATAAATCAACTCCAACTTAAGAAAAGTTCCACCAAAATAGGTGCTTTTAAGGTTGCGGTAGGATGTCTCAAGAGACCATTATATGCTAGCAGAAATCAAAAAGCTAAAACAGACTAACCTCCAACTTAAAGCTAAATTACATGACAGTGTTTCGTAAGTGATGAGATCTCACCACCAGGGAAGCAACTACAAGGAAGAAAGCAAGTTTGAGATGTACAGTGCAAGTGTTTTGGTAAACCAATTGGCTGACGGAAATACGATGTTGCGTACTTTAACGAGAAGGCAAATTCCACATTTTTCTTCATGTTGTTTATTTTGGCTAGTTTGATAACTCTGTCAGATTTCCTTCTGAATTGTCTGCAGAATCTACAAAGTTCTACTTTTATACCCCAAGACATTGGAGAACCACATGGTGGTGGGACTCTAAAGCTCACTTGGATTGATGCAACTACTCAATTTTTGGTTGGGTCGGAAACAAAACCAGTTCTGAAAAATGTGAAATATGAAAGCATTCATGCTTAGTGGTTTGGCTCTATTATTGGAATAGTCCATCCAAAAATGATAATTCACTGAAATTGTACTAATCCTCAGGCCATCCAAGATTGAAGAAATTCACCAATGGTTGAGAATCCAAACATCCATAAGTAATCCACACGACTCCAATCCATCAATTAACGTCTTTTTATACAAATGTGCAGCTTTTCACATCAAATTTCTTTAAACTATTGCCTCGGGCCAAAATATGAGTCCATAATAACACTTCATCCAGTGAAAAGGTCTATCCACGGTTGTCCTCCCCCATCAATAATCCATATTTTTTACATCATTCTTGGTTCTAAATGTGCTTGATGTGGTCATATTTCTCTTTTGGTTCAAACAATGATGTTATTCATTGTAGAAAGCAATATTATGGACTGTTATTTTAGCGGCAAGCAACAGTTCGAAGTTAAAAGCGTTTTAAAGAAGGATTTATTACAAACTAGTACTGTCAAACGATTAATCACGATTAATTGCGATTAATCGCATCCAGAATAAAGGTTTTTGTCTACATAATATGTGTATTTACTGTGCTTATTATGTATAGATAAAAACAAACACATGAATGGAAATATTTAAGTAAAATGTTATATTAAATATATTTAGATATAATATTAATTGTATGAATAAAAATATATACATGTAAATACATGTAAATATTTTCTAAATATATGCTGTGTGTGTGTGTATATATATATATATATATATATATATATATATATATATATATATATATATATACACACACACACACACATATACA